>CAUYTI010070973.1:0-42360 GCA_963575145.1 Galago senegalensis | reverse complement strand
ATGCCAGCCACATACAATGATGGCTGCAACCCAAAAATGGCCAGGTGTTGTGGCGGACGCCTGTGGTCCCAGCTACTTGGGAGGCTGAGGCAGGAGACTCGCTTGGGCCCAGGAGTTGGAGGTTGCTGTGAGCATGATGCCATGGCACTCTACCCAGGGGGATAGCTTGAGGCTCCGTCTCAAAAAAAAAATACAACCAGTGTATGCTATAGCAATTATGCTTCTGGTCTATACCCAGAAGAAATGTAGACAAAATGTACGCTACACCCCAGAAGAAATGTACACAAAATGTATGCTACACCCCTGAGAAATGTACACAAAAATGTGATATGACTGATTACAGCAGGTGTATTCACACACAATACGCCCTTACTGGAATCAACCTGGTTGTCCTTGGGCCGGTGAAGGGTTAAACAGTGGCACATCCACACTGTGGGATGCAAAGTAACTAGTGATATAACCAGCACCTGAAGGAATCTCCAGAGATTCATGCTGAGCGAAAAGTGTCAGTTCCCAAAGATCACATACCATATGATTCCATTTTTATTTTCATTTTTGTTTTGTTTTTATTTTTTGGCTGGGGCTGGGTTTGAACCCACCACCTCTGGCATATGGGGCCAGCACCCTACTCCTTTGAGCCACAGATGCCATCCAAGGATTTTTAATTTATTTTTGGGCTGATATGATTCCATTTTTATAGTGTTCTGGAAATGACCAGTTTATAGAGATGGAGTGAGAGTGATGGTTAGTAGGGGTTTGAGGGTGGGGTGGGTTGGAAGGTGGATGCAGCTGCAGAAGGGCCCCCAGGGCTCCAGGAGGTGGTGGTAGCTCTGCATGTTGAGCATGTTGTGTCCTGGTTGTGACATCGTTATACCGTTTTATAAGAAGTTACTGGGGAGGAAATGGAATAAAGTTTATATGGGATCTCTGTGTATTATTTCTTACAGCTGCCTCTGAATGTACAATCACCTCAAAATGGAAAATGTTATAAAAATTAAAGTCATCAAAACAACCAATAAAATCCCATTTATTGCCAGTTTACCCTTCACCCCTTCCCCTGTCTTCACTGTTGGTTTCTTCCTCTCATGGATGTCAAGTTGGGGGAGGGGTTGCTTCCTGACCACATGGAACTAGGGCCTCTTTTCCCACATTTGCATGTCATGGTTAGGACCCTCAGGGAGCTGCTAGAGTAAACTGGGGCCCTTGAGTCTTGTGGAGTCCCCTCTATGTGACCCCTGCCATTCCATACTGCAAGGGCTCAGCCTCAACCCTCAGCCCCCTCCATGCCAGGCTGAACGGACTTCCCCCCTTTTGGGTGGGGCACCTGCCCTGCATCTAGGGCGTGCATGATGGAGTTTCCTCTGCTCCCGAGCAGATGCACACGCAGGGTCAGGGTCATGCTTGCTGTCTCTCTGAGCATCAGCCCACAGGGGTCCTTTACTCAGGGGACAAGGGAGGTGAAGTAAGCAAGGGCCTTACTGCCCTCCCCCACCAGTGCCAGGGGCCTATGAGATCCTGGGACAGAGTGCTGTGGGCAACTGCAAGGCCTCACATGGACCTAATGTTGCACTAACACTAGGTCTGACCCCTCAGTGGCCAAGAAGAAGCAGAGCTGAAAACCCCCTTCATCCCCAGCACAGGAGTGGGGATGGCTATGTGCCAAGGGGTGGGAATGGGGCCTGTTGCCTGGCCACCAAAGCTAGCCACTCTGGGACTTGTAGGACTCATCTCCTCAATCCTGCCCTCATTTTGTGCCTTCCTGTGGGTTGAGGGTGGAGTCTCACTCAGGGCCAGAGACCAGGTTCCTGTGGAGCTAGCTGAGAAAGGGACAAAATCAGCTGCCAGTGTGGTCTTAGCTGCCAACTGCAAGCCCAGTGCCCCCAACCCACCAGGCCCCATTTCACCTGTCCCAGCCTCAATATGGCCCTGCCCCTGAGATCCCCATCCCATTATACCCTACTTTACCTGGCCCCACCCTACCTGGTCCCACTCCTGGGGTCCCCACCTTTTGCCTGATGGCTAGGCCATGCTACAGTATCTGACTCCAGTGTTTTAATCAAATGCCCTATCAGGGCTTACATTACAATTAATATACTCAAAGCATCAGTGCATTTGGGATGACTAAAATTAAAACCCAATTGAACTTTCCTAGGGAATATATCTTGTGGAAATGTAATTAAGGAAGAGGTTTTTAAATAAAAAAATGTATATAGTTTTAAATTCAGAGTAAATTGCAGAGTGAATTTAAAAGTAAAGTAAAAACCTACTGTGCTGATGAGGCGATTTGGACATAGAGGAGCTTGGAGAGCTGGGAAAGGCACTAAGCCTGGGTCCATGCACAGGTCCTGTGTCCCAGCCTGGCACTCCTGGCCTGAGGCACCTGCACAGGGCCCCTCCTGTGAGGCCATTTTCATCTCATGTCCAAGTGGTGGTGTCAGAGCCAGAGGAGCAAATTTTTTGTGTCTGGTTGTGTTCCACAGGCTGCAGCCAGGTCTGAGGGGAGCCCAGCCTCCTACCACCTGGAAAGCCAATTCTCCACCTTGGTTCCCCTTACCATGGCCCTGCCAATGCCATATTTGGCCTTTCTGACTTTCCTTCTGTTTGGGAGAAGGTGGTTGTTGGAAAATGCAAGCTGTGTACTGAGAACCAGCCTGAGATGAGGTCTGACCCCAGTGTGGGGCCTCAGGGCACTGTCCTGGCTCCCACAGAGCAGAGCAGAGCAGCAAGGGTGACCACCACCCATGGCCTTTGCCCCATGGTGCCCTTGCCACCACACAGTCCCATTGCTGTGGCCATCCCGAAGACTTAGGATGGGCTCCTCTACCCAAAATGTGGTCCTCCATATGTCAAAATGCACCAAACACCCTAAGAGGAAGTGTAGAGTTTTTTCCCACAGGAGGCTCTCTGGGGAAGCAGGGCCACTCCTAAGCAGGTCTGGAGAAAGTCTGAGAGAACTGAGGGCAACTGGCTTTGAGGTTTCTGGTGGCTGGGGAGGGGTTCCTCACATAAGCAGCAGATGCGATGGTTTCAGTTTTCCATGGCACCAGGGGAAGGGCCACCTGGGACATTAACCATGCAGTCAGGCTCTGTCACAGCCTGCTGTGTGCTCTCTTGCATCTCTCTGCCAGATGGGGCTCCTGCCCATCCTCCAGGGCAAGCTCCACCCACCCACCTGCTGAGGCCCAGCCATTGGGGTTGGGGGCCCTGGCCATGGGCAGCCCTAGCCCTTCTTTCAGGACTCAGAATGTCTCACCAGCTCTCTCTCTCCCTCTCCCACGTGGCTGTTGGGCCAGACATGTTATCTCACCTAGGGGTCAGGGCTTCTGGACAGGAAGTTCCCTGCTGCCAAGAGGGTCACCAGAGAGTTCTTCAGGGCCAGTTCACCTGGCTGCTTCAGGTCAGGAGAACTTTCCCCATGCTGGGGACTCAACAAGGATGCCTCTCTGCAGAGCCACATGGTCAGATGGACCACTGGTCCCTTGGCACTTTGTATCTGCCAGTTAGGAGGAAGTGACTACCACAACATCTCCAGATGAAGGCCAGTGCCTGTGGCCTTTCCTGAGTCCTCCAGTTCAGAAGAGGAGCATAGCCCCTGCCCCTCTAAGGAGAACAAAGGGTGCAGGTGGGCATTCCAAGGGGGCAGAGGGTGCCAGCCCAGCCAAGGCTACCTCCCTATTTGCACCAGCTTTTGGATGTTGCCTCCATCATCCAATCTGAATTTCAGATTGGAAATTCAGAGTAAATTCCCAGGGCCTGAAGCCAGCATGAGTAGGTCTGGGGCTTCCAGGCTTGGGGGCAGGGGACATCTCTGTGGAGGAGCTGATGGTGAGTCTGGAACTGATATCTAGCCTGGATCCCCTGGCAGTGCCTGAGCCTCCCGTTTCCATGGTAGCTATACCCAAGAGGGGAACTCTAGGCCCCTGTACTCCACACAGAGTGGGGCCCAGCTGTGGACGCTCTGGGGGCACTGATGAAGGCAGACAGGTCACTCCACCCTAGGGTCCAGGGCAAGGAGTGTCTGCTCTCAATTCCTCTTTCAATCATGTCCCTGCCAGCCTGTGCTGTTCTTGGGAATCAAAGGGCTTTCTGCCAATGTGCCTGATCTGTGGTCTGACCTGGCACATTGGCAGGAGGAGACTACACACATTAAACCTTCATTTACCAAGAGGGAAATTGCTGCTAACATGCCAGGGAAAGAACACTAGCCAAGGCTCCATCAGGAACTCCTAACCGAGGACAAGAGAGACACTATGCAGCCCTGGGACACTGGGCCACCACCAGCATTTCAGGATGCTCCTTGTGAATCATTATGGGGGTATGAGAAAATTGGAGATGAGTATAATTATACTCTAAACTGTTGAATGACTTAAAAGAAAGGAATAGATCGCAAGAAATACTATACCTAACAAGACTAAACCACAAATAGAAAATCTGAGCCAGCCCATGTCAGTAAGACGACTGACCCAATAATGAAAAATCTCCTAGTGGGAAAAGCATAAGACAAGGTGGCATCGATGCTAAATTCTGCCAAAATTTTAAATAAGTGGTGATAGTGCTTCCCAGTCTCTTCCAAAAGACTGGCAAGAGTGCAAATCTTTCAACTGCATTTGATGAAACCAGAATCACCATGATACCATAAGCCCAAGACACTACTAAAAAAGAAATCCTAGGGCCAATTTTCCTGATGGAGATGGATTCAACAATTCTTAACAAAACATCAGGAAACCAAAGTTAGCAACCCAATAAAGGGATTATGCCATATTATGCCATAACCATGTAAGGTTTATCCCTAGGAGCCAATGATGGTTCAAAAAATACAAATCATTAGATTTGATATCACACGTTAACAGATGAAAATAAAATTTTAGGTGTGGGAAAAGCAACTGAAGAAATGCAATTCATTTCATGTTAAAAAATTTTCAACAGACTAAGTATAGGGGGAATTTGCTTTGACACAACAAAGCCATAAATGAAAAGCCCAGCCCTAGTATCAGTCTTGAAATATTGAAAGTCTTAAACCTAAAATCAGAAACACAGTGAAGTAGTCCACTCTTCCAACTTCTACTCAAGATAGTAATGGAAGTCCTAACCAGAACAGCTAAACAGGAAAGAAAAAAGTCATCTAACTTGGAAAGTAGAAGGTAAGATTAATCTAATTGCAGATTAATAAATGTGTGCAAAAACCAATACTACACTTGATGCTATTTCAAAATTCAGATGTGCACATACCCCGAAGGACAGGATCTCAGGAGGCAGTAAAGAGGTTAATGTAACTCCGTTTGGGAATGAAAAGGTTAATGTAACTCCATCTTGGAACTAGCACCCCACTCTCCTCCTGGGCAAGGTCACCCAGGTGGACCAGTCCATCAGAAGGAGACTGGCTCCCTCCTCCGCACTTCTGGGCAGCCAGTCTGAAGAGAACTGGCTCTCCTCCTAGGCAACTAGTCTGAAGGGGAACGGCTTTCCCCCTTTGCACTTCTGGGCAAGGTCAATCAGCTCAGAGGGAGCCAATCTATCAGAAACAGACAAGCACCCCCCCCTTTAGAAAGTACCTAACCATAACACCTCAGCCAATAGCAACCCCTCCCGACAAAACACCCCATGGAATTCCTCTATACGCTTTAAAAACCTCCACTCACTTCACTTTGGGATCATCCCCCCACCCCCGCCGGTACGCTATAGGGTGGAGTGACCCAGGAATATGCTTGCATTTAAATAAAAGCACTTCTTTGTTTTACATGTGTGCATGGTGGTCTCTCAGTGGCAATTTAGGTCCCAACATTTGTTGCATTGGCTGGGAATCATGCCCCTGAGACCCTATGTCACATAGAGTGCTCAACACCAGTAAGTTATGTGTATCGGTTGTGTTGTCTGGTCATTGTCTTGTCTTGTGATGCCTAGTGTTTTGGGTAGCCAGGAGCCCTATGTGGGCGCACTGATAGAGGGCCCAGCTGTGAACTGAGAGACGTCTTTTGTTCACTTGGTTGATCTGCTCAGGGGGTTAGAGTCACCTGGGGCACCCAAGTTAATACCGCCTGGGAAACTGGTGGCATGTTTGGAATGCATGCCTGTTAGTTTGTGTGTAAAGTGTAAATTCCAATTATTTGTGCAGTGCCTCTTGGAGGATTGGTCTTGTCCCACAACTAACACCCCTGAGGATGTGTGTGAGTGGGTCACAGATCTTTTCCTCCAAGGAAGTTTGCAAGATTATTCCCCTTTTGAAGTTGCTCTGCTAACTTATTTATTCCTATGTATCCTACATTCTACATGGCTCAGTGCACCTTTGGCTTGGCAATCATTATTCTCTTCATCTTTGTTATAGGTGTTGGGCTTGGCAGCACCACCTCTCTGGACTGGTCTATCAGGGAGTGGGTAGCACTAACTTGTTTTTACTTCTTTTTAGTGATCTTGTCCGTGTACTTGACCCAGTTCATAGAATTCTTCAGACCTTGCTTTAATACATCTGCTCTCTAGTTCTCGGAATGGGGCAAGTCCAGACAACCCCCTTAACTCTCTTCCTCGATCGCTTTTGGGAAGTCAGAGAGGAAGCCACAAACTTAGAACTAGAAATCAAGAAAAACAAACTAGCCACCTTCTGCCAAAGTGAGTGGCCGACCTTCAGTGTTGGGTGGCCTGAGGGAGGAATGTTCCACCTCCCAATCATTTATCAGGTTAAGGATATTGTGTATGTGAAAACAGGCCACCCTGACCAGGTGGCCTACATCACTATCTGGCAGGTCCTGGTGGAGCAGCAATTCCCTTGGTTACGACCCTTCCTTCCCTGTACCCCTATATTTCTAGCCCTCAAAACTTGAAAGCCTACTGCATCACTCTACCTGGTCCTGCCATCTCCCACTGATCCACTTGAGAAAATTATGTTATTAACACCACCCCCTTACCAAGAGGCAGGAGAGAATGAGGCAGAACCACTAGCACTCGTGGGAGCCAAGGAAGGGGAGGGACTTCACACCAGGGGAAGAACCCAGAGAGAGGGAGAGAGCTCAGAGAGCAGGACCTGAACTGGACTCCCTGGCATTCCCCTTGAGGGATGTAGGGGCTCCAGATTCTCAGGGGCACCAAAATGTCATATACTGGCTATTTTCCACAAGCAATCTGTATAATTAGAAAATGCAACTTCCCCTGTCCCCCATTTTCAGAGATGCCTAGCAGGCTGATTAACTTGTTAGATTCCATCTTGTTCACCCACCAGCCTACTTGAGATGATTTCAGATTGCAGTCAACTCCTTCAGATTCTATTCACAAAGGAGAAAAGAGAGTCCTGGCAGAGGATCGAAAGCTCATCCCAGGGGATAACAGGAACCCTACTTCCAATCCTGAGAGGGTGGCTGAAGGGTTCCCCCTCACCTGACTGGACTGAAATTATAACACCCCTGAAGGTAAGGAGAGAATCAAAGTCAGCTGCCAGGTTCTCATGGGAGGCCTCCAGGCTATAGCTCAGAAACCCACTAATTTGGCCAAAGTTAGTCAGATCCAGCAAGGTATGGAAGTGGCCCTTGGAGCTTTTCTGGAATTCCTTCTAGAGGCATAACATACTTACACTCCCATGGACCCTGAAGACCCCATAAAGTGGTTAGCAGTGATCATGGCTTTCATAAACCAGGTGGCACCCAACATCCATTGGAAGCTGCAATGCCTGGAGCGACTAGGAGACAGAACCATCTCAGAACTTTAGTGGTGGCAGAGAAAGTGTACAATAAGCAGGAAACCCCAGAAGAAAAACAGACCAGATCATTAATTGCAGCCAACAAAAAACACACCCCAAACCTGGCCAAAGTACTACTAACCACCACAAGAACAACAAGCAAGCCACCAAGACACCCCCAGGGAGGGGAAGGTAAGCTAGAGGATTGGGAAAATGGAAAGATCCCCCCTGAGAAAGACCAATGTGCCTTTTGTTAAAAAAAAAAAAAAAAAGGGACACTGGAAAAGAAAATGCCTGGAGTTGCTGTCACAAACCCAAGGGGGAGGAGGCTCGAGTCCTAGAACTGGGTGAACTCAGTGATTAGAGGGGATGGGGTTCAGAGGCCCTCCCTGAACCCAGGGTAACTCTAAAAGTGGAGGGGAAACCCACTGATTTCCTAGTAGACACAGGCACGCAGAACTCTATCCTTAAGCGACCACTTGGAACGCTGTCAAATCGTAAGCCATGGGTTCAAGGGGCAACAGAAACCAGTCAATACTCATGGACTACCCGAAGAACAGTGGATCTGGTGAAAAGCTGAGTATCCCACACTTTCATGGTCATACCCAAGTGCCCCTATCCCTAGGGAGAGACTTACTATCAAAGATTGAGGCCCATAACCACTTTCAACCTCAAGGAGTTCAAGTTACCCATGCTTACAGGAAACCCATTTGTGTGTTAACCAACTCACTGTCTGATGAGCACCGACTTCAGGAAACTCAGGCTAGTCCTTACCTACCATTGGACTTAGAGTAACGACTGTCTAAGTTTCCACAGGCATGGGCAGAAACTGGGGGGATGGGGCATGCAGCCCACTGTTCTTCAGTAGTAGTGGAACTACAAGCTGGGGCCCTATCAGTATAAGTAAAGTAGTACCCCATGTCTAGGGAAGCTTGGGAAGGCATTATTTCCCACATAAGATGTTTAAAACAACTAGGGGTGTTGGATCCATGCCAGTCACCCTGGAACACATCCCTACTGCCTGCTAAGAAACCAAATTCCAATGACTACCGGCCAGTCTAGGACCTCAGAGAAGTCAATAAACGGACAGCTGATATTCACCACATGGTGCCAACCCCCTATACCTTATTAAGCACCCTACCCCCCACCCAGCAATTGTACACTGTCTTAGACTTAAAAGATGCATTCTTCTGCCTGCCAGTGGCCCCTTTAAGCCAACCCATGTTTGCATTTGAGTGGCATGATCCTATAGATGGATTCAATGGACAGCTTACCTGGACATGACTGCCCCAAGGATTCAAGAACTCCCCCACCATCTTTGATGAAGCATTACATGAAGATATCAGTGAATACCAGAGGTACAATCCCACAATGAGTCTGCTCCAGAATGTAGATGACCTCTTGGTAGCCGCAGACAGTCAAGCCAAGTGCTGGTGAGCCACCTGTAACTTACTTAAGATGCTTGGCAACCATGGGTATAGAGCTGCAGCCAAAAAGGCTCAGATTTGTAAAACCCAAGTGACCTACTTGGGTTACATACTCAAGGGGGGACAGAGATGGCTGTCAGACTTAAGAAAAGAAACCATCCTAAAAATCCCTAGCCCAAAACCCGACAGGAGGTCAGGGAATTCCTGGGTTCCACAGGATTCTGCTGGCTGTGGATTCTGGGGTTTGCAGAAAAGGCAAAGCCACCATATGAGGTAACCTGAGGCCAGAAACCTTTAATTTGGACAAAATTCCTGGGCCATGCTTTTGAGACCATAAAAACTGAACTCCTACATGCTCCAGCCTTAGCCCTGCCCGATATCACAAAGCCCTTCCATTTATATGTAGACGAAAGGGCAGGGACAGCAAAGGGAGTACTAACCCAAGTCCTGGGACTGTGGAGGAGACCTATGGCCTATTTGTCAAAGAAATTAGATCCTGTGGCGGTGGGATGCCCTCCCTGCCTATGTAGCATTGCCACTACTGCCTTAGTAGTCAAAGATGCAAATAAACTGACTTTGGGACAGAATCTAACAGTAACAACCAAACACGCCATCAAAGGGGTACTTAAACAGCAGCCTGACCGCTGGCTAACAAACTCTAGGCTGACTCATTATCAAGCCCTACCCCTAAACCCCCCAAAAGTTCAATTCTATTCCAGCTCAGCCCTCAATCCAGTCACCCTGCCTCGGACCCGGATTTAATGCAGCCTCTCCACGACTGCTCTGAGATCCTGAGTCAGGCCCATTGCATCCGAGACAACCTCCGGGACCAGCTCCTGCCACAGGCTTAGGCTACCTGATACATGGACAGTAGCAGCATCAAAGATGGCACTAGATATGGGGGTGGCAGTGACAACAGAGACCAAAGTAATATGGGCTAAGTCTTTGCCCCCGGGAACTTCAGCCCAGAGAGCAGAACTTGTTGCTCTGACTCAAGCTCTTCAAATGGGCAGGGCAAGCGGTTGAATGTATACACTGACAGCCGCTATGCCTTTGCCACTGCACATGTGCATGGTGCCACCTACTGGGAAAGAGGATTATTAAAAGCAGAAGGGAAGACAATTAAAAATAAACAAGTAATATTGGATTTAATCCAAACATTTGGGCTACCAAAGGAAATAGCCATAATACACTGCCCTGGGCACCAAAAACCCTTTACCCCAGTGGCAAAAGGAAACTGCTGAGCAGATGCTGCCACATGAGAGGCAGCTCTCACTGCGGATCCTCCGACTACCCTGGCTTTAATGGCACAGTTGCCCCTGTACCTGCACCCACATTGCCCAGTCCTGAGTATACCAAAGAAGACTTAGCACAAATAAGACAAAAGGTCCCCCTTCACTATCAAAAAAAATGAATGATACTACACACCTACTAAGAGACTGATTCTCCCTGACAAACTCGGCCTGGACCTAGTACACCAAATTCATCACAGCACACATATGGGACCACGGAAAATTGAAGACTTGCTGCAAAAAGGCCCCCTCAAAGTTTTTCAACCTCAAAACCAAAACACAATTAGTCATCTCCAAATGTGCGACATGCAAGATGGTGATTGCTAAGTCCACTACCAGGCCCAGGGGATCATGGGAAAGAGGTACCTGACCCGGGGTGTACTGGGAAGTAGACTTTACTGAAATAAAACCTAGTAAATATGTATACAAGTATCTTTTAGTCTTTATAGAGACATTTTCAGGATGGGTGGAGGCCTTCCCCACCAAAGCCAGGATAGCAACCATGGTAAGCAAAATCTGCTGTAAGACATCATCCTAATGTATGAACTCCCTACCCAAATAGGGTCTGACAACAGCCCAGTGTTTGTTTCCCAAATACAACAAAACCTAGCCTCCCTCCTAAATATTAAGTAGAAATTTCATTGTGCCTATGGGCCTCAGAGTTCAGGACAGGTAGAGAGAAGAACTGAACTTTAAAAGAAACATTATCTAAATTAACCCTAGAGACCAGCAGTGACTGGGTATTTCTCCTCTCCTTTGTCCTTTATAGAGTAAGAAACTCCCCTTACACCCTTGGTTTAACTCCCTATGAAATATTATTTGGAAGACCACCCCCCATCTTACCTACCCTAAAACCAGAGTTAGTAATGGAATTTGATCACTCAAACTTCTGTTCTTCTTTGGACTTACTATATATTATACAGCAACAGGAGTGGCCTCAGCTGCGAGCTATATATAAAAAGGACCCCCCCTCACCCGAGCTCCATGGGTACTAGCCTGGAGATTGGGTATATGTCAAATGCCATCAAAAAGAAACCCTTGAGCCAAGATGGAAAGGACCCTATGTCATCATCCTGGTTACCCCAACTGCCATTAAAGTCGATGGGATCACTGTGTGAGTCCACTACTCCCACATCTGGCCTGCCAACCCTCATGCAGAGAAAGAAGACTACCAACCTGTCTGGAAAATCCACCATCCCAGAACCCGCTGAAGCTCAAGCTGCAGAGATGCCCAAGCAAAAACTGCATCTAATGCTCCTTTTTGCCTTACTAACATCACCATCTCTTTTTGCCCTGAGCAACCCCCATGCTCCAGTCAAAGACCTGGAAAATTGTAAATGCTATCACTGGCTATACCATGAATCAGACTTCGGTTCTCCACCCCTCCTCCCCCCTGCTTCATACTTGGTGGCTGACCCTCCAATTTGACTTATGTGCCATTGGTGCTGGTGCCTGGGACATACATGATCAAACGCCTGGGGGGAGCTTGGATCTCCAGCTGCACTCATCCATCTCTGAGGATGACTTTGCGTGATACCTATTTCTACGTTTGCCCTGGGACAGAAAGGGGGCAAGACTGGGTAAGAAAATGTGGGGGACCCCAAAACTTCTATTGCTCCTTGTGGGGCTGCGAGTTCCGGCTGGATTAACTGGGTTGCTTCTGTCAAAACTGATCTCATCCACGTTTACAAAGCTGCCAGGCCAGAAACAGCCAGGTGGGACCTTAGGGGGCCATGCCACCAACCTGTATGTAATCCTATTGTGCTAATGTTCATAGAATGGGCTAAAAAGATCCAAGGGTGGGAAACGGGAAAAACACGGGGGCTAAGATTGTACCAGACCAGGTATGACAACGGACTTCTTTTCACTGTCCAGAGACTAGAACAACCCATCGTGGCACCCTTAGTCACTCCTATGGAACCCTGTTCATTTTAAAAACCTAACCCACAGACAGGATCCCTCATACAGCCTTATGGGAATTCCACCACCAAAACCCGATGCCCCTCCACAACCGCAGAGCACTCCAGGGGAGCCTGAAACCAGAGGAGCCACCTCCATTTAGAATCTTTTACAAAACACCTATCGGGTCCTAAACTCCTCACACCCCAATCTAACCCGGAGTGTTGTTTGTGCATAAGCCCCAAACCACTGTTTTATCAAGCCTTAATTGTAAACGGCACCTTTAGCACAACCAATACTCCCAGTCACTGCCAATGGAAAAAGAAAGAATTAAAATAACCCTCCAAGAAGTCCAAGGACAGGGAACTTGTTTAATCTCACTATCACCAAACTCCTCTTACCTCCTGTGCAACAGCATACAATATAGCCAAAATAATACTACAATATAGCCAAAATAATACACCCCAGCCCCTGACACCTGGTGGGCTTGCACAACTGGATTAACCCCCTGTGTGCAGGGCACAATCTTAAACCAAGCACCAGGGTACTTTCCGTGGTCCAGCTGTTTCCCATGGTAACCTGTTTTTCAGAAGACCAAATGGAAATTGCTTTCTCCCCTTCCCAAATAAGCCCCAGGACCAAAAGGTCAGTGTCACCATGGTGCTCCTCTCTTCTCTAGTAGGACTAGAAATCACAGGCACCACTGGGGTAGGAACCTCGGCCCTTATAATACAAGACAAAAATTATCAGCTACTTAAAACTGCTATAGACTTAGATTTAAAAAAGATAGAAAATTCCATCAGCCAGTTAGAGGAGTCTCTATCATCATTAGCATTACAAAACTGGAGAGGGCTAGACCTTCTCTTCATGCAGCAAGGCCGCTTATGTGCCGCGTTAGGGGAACAATGTTGTTTTTACACCAATTACTCAGGAGTTATAAAAGATTCCATGGCTCAACTGTGAAAAAGATTGAAAGAAAGAGAATTAGAACTACAACAGCAGGCTTCCTGGTATGAGTCACCGTTTAACTGGTCAGTCTCCCTGGTTGACTACATTAATTTCTGCCCTAATTGGCCCAATAATACTTCTCATACTCATTTCAACTTTCCATCCTTGTAGTCTAAACAAGTTGATATCTTTTATCAAAGAATGAATCTATGTCGTCCAGCTTTTAGTCTTAAAATCACAGTACCAACCCTTAGAACAAGAAGACCCCCTGGGCCCATGATTTGGCCCAGATGTAACAAACTCTAGGGGGGAATGAAGAGGTAATGTAACTCCATTTGGGAATGAAAAGGTTAATGTAACTCCATCTTGGAACTAGCTCCCCACTTCCCTCCTGGGCAAGGTCACCCAGGTGGAATCAGTCTACCAGAAGGAGACTGGCTCCCTCCTCCGCACTTCTGGGCAGCCAGTCTGAAGAGGACTGGCTCCCGTCCTAGGCAGCCAGTCTGAAGGGGACCAGCTTTCCCCCTCCACACTTTGGGCAAGGTCAATCAGCTCAGAGGGAGCCAATCTACCAGAAACAGACAAGCACCCCCCCCCCCCTTTAGAAAGTCTCTAACCATAACAGTTCAGCCAATAGCAACCCCTCCCAACAAAACACCCAATGAAATTCTTCTATACACTTTAAAAACCTCTGCTCGCTTCACTTCAAGGTCGCCCCCCCACTACCCTGTAGGGTGGAATGACCCAGGAATATGCTTGCATTTAAATAAAAGCACTTCTTTGTTTTTACATGTGTGTATATGGTGGTCTCTCATTGGTGATTTAGGTCCCAAAAGCAGGACTCCCACAGGGGTTTCAGACTCCACTGAGGTAGACAGGGCCGTGGGCCCAGGAGGATCAGGGATGTTGTGCCTGATGACCCAGCTCATTCCTTAACTCTGGCCCCACTCCAGGCCCCAGGCTAACAGGTTGCTTGGCCATGTCTCCTCCTCTCACCTCCTGTGTGGGCAGCAGCTCTCCAGCCTCAGTGGCCTCTTGGGTCTTTCCCTTGGCCTTCCCTGGAGGGTGTGGCTCCAAGAACCTGCCTCACCTCCTGGCCTCCCAGGACTGTGGCCAGTATGGTCACAACCAAGAGAAGGGGTGATCCTTAGCCAGCTAACAGCCCCAGCCGACAGGAACAGAAGCTCGCCTGTGGGAGTCATGAGGCAGAGTTCAGGCACTGAGGGACAGTGGCTCTCACAGGCCTTCCCAGTAGCAGCTGCCCTCAGGCTCTAGGCAGAGGCTGTGTGGGCTACCCCAGCGCCTTCTGTCCATGCCCTCGGCCTCTTCCAGGGAAGGCCTGGCAGCATCCCTGATAGACAGGGCAGCACCTGATCTCTCCCTGGACTTTCAGGCCATGTTGATACTAGAATTTCTAATTCAGTATGTTCCTGGTCTCAGTGATTCAAAGACTAAATCCACTGAAACACAGATCAGTGGTAAGACAGGATTTACTTTATAGAAAAGAATACAGAGAAAAAAAATCACCAAAGCTCTTGGCAGAGAGAAAAACCCAAGAGGGAAGAAAACTCTCTCTGCCTGGGTTCTTTGTCCAGGGTATAGATAGTCACTTGGGTCCTCTATAGTTACATTTGGCCAGGACTTGGTAACAAATGAATGGCTACAACCTCCTTTGTTCACAGGCCCCTGTGGCTACTGGAGCCTCCTGCTGCCTCCACCAACCCTCTGGTTCCTCTGCCAGCTACCACCACACCAACAGTGCCAGAAGGGTAGGGGGCCTTTGGGAAGAGAATCTGCTGCTAAAAGTAAGCTTGGGGAGGCCTCAGAGCTTCTAGGACAAGGTACCTTGGGAAAGTTTGCTTCTCCCAACCACTGTGCGGACAGGTGGGGAGAGCAGAGGTAGGGAAGGTGAGGGTGGGGGGTAAGCAAGTGGGGGCTCTCAGGGCAGCCATGACATGAGGGGCTTCAGGACCCCAAAGACCTGCTGCTCTGCACACTCGCAGGCCCCCTCTGCCTCCAGCCTCCCTGTGGGGGCCACACCCCTTTTCCTCCACCAGCACCTGCAGCTGAGGCCTCTTCCCAACATCCCCAACCTCAGAGAGTGCCCCAGACACAGCTGTAGAGCCTCAGGCCACGGACCAGCCTGGAAACCTGTGCCTCTGGAGAAAAGAACTCTGTGGTATTCAGGGTTCCCTGCCTGACCCAGGAGTGGCCCTTGGGGATTGAGCCCATTTCAGGGGTGCTCTGGGGACACCTGAGACCCATCTTCTTCCTCAGACCCCTCAGACAGTAGAGGCTCACGGGGCCTTTGCTCAGTGGGGCCTTTGGGGACATCTCCCACCAAGCCTGGCTTTAACTGGCCTGTGTAGATCCAGGCACTCCAAACCACGTGCTGTGGACAGGGCCCGCTGCCTTGCAGGATTTACTTCTGCAGCTGGTATCAGTGTCTGCAATGGATGGGCCCTCCACAGAGGGCAACGCCCCAGCAGTCACCGCAGGCTGTACCAGGAGAGGCAGAGGCAGCCGCTGGGAAGCCAGAGTAGAAGCCTTTATCGGTGCAGAGCCCAGGAGCCGCCACACCAAGTGCGGGTGGGAATACATGGCCAGCCCTAGCCAAGGCAGACAGAAGCTCCTGGGCCCATAATGCCAGAACACCAGAGTGAGGAGCGGCGTCCTCCTCACTCCAGAGCGGTGCTGCACTGGCCGCCCTGGACGGCTCCAGGAACAGCATCCACTGGCCCCATCCCCCAGGACACATGCCCTTCTCTGCGTTCATAAGCTCTGAGGTTCCCCATCCCGCCTCCAAGGTTGTGGACCTTGGGGCTGGACACAGCCTCCCACAGGCTCCCGCAGCTGTGAGCATTTCCCTGCTGAACCTGCAGCTGAACTGAAGGCCAGCGGAGGCGGCCCTGGGGGGAACAGATGGTCCTGGCTGGCAAGAGGGTGGGTGGCTGGGGGCAGTGCAGGCACCACGGAGTGCTTGGGTAGCACAGGGACTGCCAGAGGAGCAGACCCAGATGCTGGGCACGTGGCTCAGAGCTACTGAGGGCTGAAAAGCTGCAGGGCCAGGACCCCATGGACAAGAGGCAATGGCACTCACCTCCAAGGCAGTGCACAGAGGCTACACTGTGAGGTGGTCCAGACACCTCGCTCCTCTGGCAGAAATTGTTGGGGGATGGGGTATCGCTGGTCGTATCCTGCATGAGCTAGCCTACTACCCGCGGCTCACAGCACAGGAAGTCATGCTCACTCACTCAGGGCAAGAAGAAGGAGCTCACCCAGTGCCTGCAGTGGTTGAGTCTCAGGTGGAGAAGGTGACCAGGAACTGCAGGTCGGGGGGTTGAGGGGCATGACTGTCCAGGGTACTGTTTGCCCAAGGCCTCCGGCCCGGACGGACATAACCCAGTACTGGCTCCCGCAGTCCAGGAATTACCCGGCCTCATTAGCTGAGCTCCTGGGGGCAAGACAGCCGCTGCCTTGGTCCAATGGTGGCGGGGGTTGGGGGCTGCTCCATGACTGCCCTGAAAGCAGAGGGAAGGGGGCGTGGCCGTGCCTTTAAAGCAGGTGATGAAATTCACATCAGCATCAGCCAGGAAAAGGTGCAGACGCGGGCAGGTGGTGACACTAGGCTCAGTGGGCAGGTCCGGGTAGGGAAGCTCGCCTGGTCCTCAGCCCTGGCCCTGTTTAAATCCAGTCAGTGCACACAGTTGGAGAAGGGTGCTTCGGAGACAAACCTGTGGGATCTGTCTGCCACCGGCTAGGCGGCAAAGAGTAGCGGTTGCGAACAGGAGGTGCTTGAGCAGGCAGGACACGTGCGGGCACCCAGGAGAGCCGGACAGCGCCCACACGCACGCGCAGCGCTGGGAGAGGCTGAAAGCGCGGCGGCCGTTGGGTGCACGGGCGGGGACGTCATCTGGGGCGCATGCACTGGAACCCAACGGGTTTGCTCAGCCAGTTCCTGTTGCGGACTTTGGAACGCGCGGAGTGTCAGTGTTGGCAATTGCAGACAAAGCGAGTTGACTTCTTGAATTGGTCTCTGGGAGGAAGGGCGAAGCCCGGGGGAGGGGAGAGGAAGGCGAAGCCGGAAGGGGGGAGGTTGAACCCCGGGGGCGGGAGTTGAGGTGTGTGTGAGCACATAGACCCCGGCCATGAAGAAGATCTTCGGCCTCGGGAGTAAGCAGGGGCAGCCGCCTCCAGGCTTTGTCACCAGACTACAGAAGATCAGGGGCACCGTTGCCTGTGACACTGGCAGCATTGATGAGACCTTCACGGAGCCAAGGTACCACATCCGAACCAGAGATCTGGGCAAGATCCACAAAGCTGCCAGCCGAGGTCAAGTGGACAAAGTCCAGCAGCTCCTCCTCCTCGGGAAAAGCTGCGTGAATGACAGAGACACTAACAGAAGGTGATAGGGCTGTGCCCAGAGGTGGGGCGGGCTGGGAGCTGTGCCAGGGGAGCCACTGCCTGGGCAGGCCAGGGGAGCCTCAACCTCCTGTCACGGAGGGCACCTGGCTTTCTTCCCTCCACAGGCCCCCAGCACCTGGCAGTGGAAATGTTGGCGAGGAGCCCCCAGGCCACCTCTGAGCACATACCTAGCTGGCTTTCCATCCACTTAGGATTCCTCTTACAGAGCACTTTGGTGACAATTTTCAAGTGATTTACATAACAGAATTAAATGTATACAGCACTTCTTCTTCTTCTTTTTTTTTAAATAGTTCTAGGAGTAGAAGTGTTTTCTGTTACGTGGATGAATTGCATAATGCTGAAGACAGGACTTTCAGTGTACCTGTCGCCAGAATGTGTATGTTGTACCTGTAGGTAGACCTTTGTCTATCACCCCCACCACGTTCTTTGATTGCAGCGCCCATTACACCACTTTATGACCACATATACCCCCCTGTTTAGCTCCCTCTTTAAGTAAGACTAGGTGGTGTTTGTTTTTCCCTCCCTGAAATAGTTCACCTAAGATGCTAGTCTCAAATTCCATCCAAGATGCTGTAAAGGACGTTATTTCCCTTCTTTTTAGGGTTGAGTAGTTGCCATAGTGTATACAGAGGGTGCAAAAAATGTATACACATTTTAAGAAAGGAAGAATCTGTATTAAAATTGTAACATTCAAGTCACATTGACTTCTGCAACTATAAGAGGTCCTCAAATGGGATTGGTATTCATCTTTTGTTATGGGTACATACTGAGTTTAGCAATCTTAGTACAGTTTTTTTCCTTTCTTAAAATGTGTAAACAGTTTCGAGCACTCTTCGTGTGTGAGATCTGACAACTAAGTTTGTGAACTCACCCTAGAAAAAGTGCTAGGTATCTCATTTCTGAATATCACTATATTTAACTTCCAAATACTCCTTTTAGGGGGCTAGGCACTGACAACAGTACCTAGTTCACCGGTCAGAGCAATTTTGGGACTCTTTTACTAGAATGACCTTCAGAGCTGTCATTGTACAAGTCTGACAATTAAGTTCACAAACTTGCTACCATGTACCTACATTGGTAGCACTGTCCAAACAACTCGGCAAGGTTTTGTAACCTGGTGTATCAGTGTATGTTGTTCACGTCTATTGTGGCAGTGTCTTGCTGAGTGGCATTCATTATTGTGTTTGCATGTTTTTGAGTGCCATACAAAAACCACTTTAATTAAGTCCTCTTTATTTTTGGTTTTGGTCCTCTTTATTTTGCCATTATTGTCTTTGGAGTCTTAGTCATAAATTATTTCCCTAGACCAATATTTAAAATAGCTTTTTTCTACATTTTCTTTTAGAATTCTTATGGTTTCATGCCACACGTTAAAGTCTTCTATCCATCTTAAATTAATTTTTGTGCCTGGTAAGAGATGGCGTCAAGGTTCATTTCTTGCATGTGGCTATCCAATTTTCCCAGCATCATTTATTGGATAGGGCTTCTTTCCCCAGTGTATGCAGTCTGCTTTGTTGAAGAATGGTTAGTTGTAGGTAGGTTGTACTACATTGTGTTCTGTTCTCTTGGTCTATGCCAATGTTTTGGTGACTATCCATCCCATTGTGCTATAGTCTGAAGTCTGGTAGTGTGATGTCTCCAGATTTTTTATTTTTTCATTAAGATTGCTTTGGCTACTTGGGCTCATTTTGACTTGAAGCAAAGTGTAGAATTATTTTTTTCTAGATCTGTGAAATATGACTTTGGTATATTGATAGGATTGGACATTTTGACAATGTTGATTCTACTGCATGGTATATATATGTATATGTATATATATTCTACGGCATGATTCTATAAGCACAATAGAGTTTCCATTTGTTTGTGTTACCTGTGATTTATTTCATCAGTGTTTCCTCATTATTTTTTATAGACATCATCTTTTGCCACTTAAGTATATTCCTAAATACCTTTTTTAAATTTTTTTATTTTTTGCAGTTTTTGGCTGGGGCTGGGTTTGAACCCACCACCTCCAGCATATGGGGCCAGCGCCCTACTCCTTTGAGCCACAGGGGCCACCCAGTACTTTATTGTTTTTTTATAGCTTTTGTGAATGGTTTTTGGTGTGACTCTCAGCTTGAGTGCTCCTTATTTGTATACATTAATTTTATCACCTTAGACTTTTCCAAATTTATCACTTCCAACATTCTCTTGGTGAAGTTTTGGGGATTTCTTTTGGATATGAGATTATATAATTAGGGAAAAGTGATAGTTTGACCTCCTCTTTTTCAGTGTGGATTCCTTTTATTTCTGTCTCTTGGCCTGATTGCTCTGTCCAGGACTTCCAGAACTATGTTGAATAGAAGTGGTGATAGTGGGAACTCTGGTCTTGTTCCAGATCATAGGGGGTGTCTTCAACTTGTCCCCAGTCAGTATGATGTCGGTTATGAGTTTGACATGTATGACTTCTGTTTTGAGATTTGAGCTTTCCTTTCAGGCCCAGGTTGTTGAGGGTTGTTTTATCATGAAACGGTGCTGTATTTTGCCTAATGATTTGTCTGTGTCTGTTGAGATGATTACATGATCTTATTTTGCTACCATTTCTATGGTGAATCAGATTCATTTATTTACATATGTTGAACCATCCTTGCATCCCTGGGATGAAGCCCACTTGGACATGGTGAGTTATATCTTGATGTCCTGTTGAATTCAGTGTGATAGTAATTTATTGAAGGCATTTCCATCTATGCATAAGGGATATTGGCTTTTAGTTTTCTTCTTTTTAAATTCATTAATTTATTTTCCTTTTCAGTTTTCTTCTTTGGTTATGTCCTTTCCTAGCTTTAATATCAAGGTGATTGGCTTCATAGAAAGAGTTGGTGAGAAGTCCCTTGTTGTTTATGTTATGGAATAATTTCTGCAATATGGGTGATAGCTCCTCTTGGTAGGTCTGATATAATTTGGCTATGAATCATCTTGTCTATAGTTCTTAGTATTGTGAGATATTCTCCATGGAGGATAGCATTACAGGGATGGTGCTGCCTGGGGTCTGCCCACAGAGTTCACAGTCTCACCTAGGTTAGGCTATTTAGGCAATGGTTATGGGTTCCCAGAATGTGGGTATTTGCTCAGACTGGATCCTGGTGTATTGCTGGCTAAGGTCTATTTTTCCCTGGTGAGGTGCTACACCTTGGGGAAGTTGTGAGAGATGAGTTGTAGTGAAGGAGACTCAGGGGTGGGATACTGGGGTTTAAGTGCTGTATTGGAATCTCAGGAGTGATGTCCTGGACATGGCAAGAGCTCTGAAGTCACAGGGGCTGAGCCTCTGGCTCTGGCTCTTGAATGAGAACCTCAGAGCCAGAATTGGGTTAACTGTTTTTCTCAATAATGTTAGCTCTTCCTATGTTTATTGATTTTACATAAACCAAATAAAAATTTACAGTTTTCAAATTTTAATGTTACACATAGTATTTCTTACTAGAAGGGCGAATTCTATTAAGTATAGAGTATAAATGTCTTAACACAATAATTAAGTAAATGAGGTGAAGGGTATATTAACTAGTTTGATATAAGCATTCCAAGTTGTATATTAAATCAGCACAAAGTCATTAATGTATAAAAAAGAAAGAAAATATTTTTGATGGGCTGAAAAAATTTTCCCTCCTAAATATCAACATGTAGCATTAATTTTTATAAATTAATCATTTACTAATAGCTGAATAAAATATATATGAATGGAATAGAATAGAAAATCCAGACGCTCAAATATATGTAAGAATTTAGAATAATGGGTACACTTTATATAGCTAGAAAAGATGAAATATTATGCTTTGTAGAAAACTAGCTAGATTTTTCTTTCATCAAATGAGGTCCTAACTGAATATAGATTAAAAAATTTAAGTATAGCAAATGAGAACTATACTAGAAGTACATACTAATTCCTATTTATATAGGCACATTTTAATGGTGACAAAAACCTTCCTGAGAATGACCTCACAAGCAAGTGTTCTGCAGGTTGATTTAGCAAAATCAAAATTAAAATCCGCAAAGTAAAGAGAACATAATTATGAAATAAAGTGTGTCTTCATTGTACAGGGAATTCTTTCAAACCGAGACAAATACTAAAGTCAGATTTAAAATTAGGCAAAGTAACTTTCTGAACACCTACAAGTGACCTATGCCCATAGGAAAAATATATTTAGTGTTCTTGGTAAGAGAGGGAATTTAAATGAAAAGAAGAATGAAATACTGTTTTTATACACATAAAAAGTTTGTGAGAATTCACGGCAATGGTTCATATAGTGCTGCTAAAAACTTAAGTTGATGATGACTTTTCACATAAAAAGCTTGGGGGTAAACACCACATTTTAAAACTGTGCATGCTTTTTACCCATGAATTCCATGACACAAATGTGTCTTTAGAAAATAATTGGAGATATATGCAATTTATTTTTCTCAGCATTGCTTAAAACAGCAATCATAAAGAAATACCCATACAACAGATTTGAGAAATAAATTTCAGTGTATTCATAGGATAGAGTAATATGTGACTGGTAAAGGTGGGATTACTTACAGAAGTGTGTTATATGCAAAGATGTAATTGGCATCTCAAGTGAGAATAAAAATAAGTACGATTATGCATATACACAAAAAGTCTGTGGCCTCGTGTTAGCTACAAATATGCCCAAAATGTGATGAAATCTGTTCTTCAGGTATTGGCATTATATGGGAAATATATTTTTTTATCTGTGATTTCTCCAATGGGTGTGTATGAGTGCTTAAATGAAAGTTTATTTCGAATGAAATAATCCTTTGGAAGAGGAAGAATTGAATCTTTGTAGAGATGAAAATAAATTTTTACTTTCTGTAAATATTTTTATTTTGCTTTTTTTGAGATGAAGTCTCACTTTGTCATTCTTGGTAGAGTGCTGTAGTATCATGGCCCACAGCAACCTCAAACTCATGGGCTCAAGCAATTCTCTTGTCTTTGCCTCCCAAGTAACTGGGACTACAGGAGCCCACTTCAGCACCCTGACTGTTTTTAGAGATGGGGTCTCTCTTGCTCAGGCTGACCTGAAACTCATAAGATGAGGCAATCCACCTTCCTCCACCTCCCAGAGTGCTAGGCTCACAGGCATGAGCTGCTGTGGTGCCACTATTATCTTTATTGTGGATTGGTATCTTCTTTCAACTTTTAGCCTCTTCAAGAGTAAAGGGAATCTTTTATCTGAGCTTCTACATTTTACTTCATATGTGTTTTTATTTTATAGACTTCTTATGATGTGTTTTTATAGATTAATCATTTAATTTTCATTCACTGTGTCCATATTAAAATAAAAATAGCAAATATCAATGATTTTTGCCACTGTAAAAGTATTACTTTTCTGTATGTGTTTTCTTGAAGAATATTGAACTTGCCGACTATATGGACTATGGTCTCTGTTCATTTCAAACTGTTTACACATTGAGCTTGACATTGAGCTACCCTGAATACCTAATATACAGCAGACATATTTTACATTTCTTAGCAACCCTTTCATCCTTACAAAGTTCATGTTTCCTTGCCCAGCCTGAGAAAATTCAGAGATTTATAAATGGAATATTAGGAGTTAATCTCAAATGAAACTTTTGCTCCCTCTTGTCAGACTAAAATATGTATACAGCTAGAAAATTGTTAAAGATCATCTTGAACTCCCCTTTGAAAATATATAGTAGTCAAATACTAATCTTAATCATTTGAAATATTTGATTTGCTTACATTTGGTAAATCAAAGTATTGAATAGATAGATGAGCCACACTTCTTCATTTGAATCATGAGTTTCTTTTGGCTTAAAGTAAAGTAAAGTAAGAACTACTTTGTTTTTAAAATTTTTTATTATTTTCTCCCTCTTTCCTCATAGTACTTTTAAGAACAAAAGTTCACCTAAATGCCAGTCATATGACTAGAACTGCCATAGACCTGTGAACATACCATGTTTCACTGAATGGAAGGCACAGTGGATTTTGTGATGCCCCGTTATCTTAAGTATAGATAAGAGATATTTTTTAAGTGCTGCCAATTATAGTTGTAATAAGTTATGAATTACAAGTGGCATTCCAATATCAGACATGTTAAAATGTGAGAAAAACAGCATCTGAGAATTATTGACATACAATGCTATCTCTGATTATTCAAACATACCAAAAGTGGGTATAATTGTATCATTTTACTTGATTTAAATGTTGTCTCTCTTACATAGTAATAAGTAATAATTGTGATATCTAATATTTATCTGTTATGTGTGTTAGGAATACTTTGCTTAGATTCTTGTTTGAGCATCAGAGTGGTGACCTGTGAGAAAGCTACTACTTTTATGCCTATTTTATTGATAAGGAAATTGAGGCAGAGAAAGTATAAGCAATAGCAATTAAGGCACAGAGCTTACAGTAGGATCCAAACCCAAGTTGAATAGAATTCAAGGCCAACTGCACTCTATTCAAATAGGCTGTTGTTTCATTAATGTGAAGGGTGATACATGCTAATAAATATTGTACTTTCTTTACAAGAGAATGAAATATGTTTCAAAAGCAGAGGAATAACTTATCATTTCATATGTACAATTAAATAAGTGTATGTTTTGAGATTGTACACCACAATTTCCTCAAAAACCCTCTTCCTTCCACAGGACTGCTCTGCATTTGGCCTGTGCCGAGGGCCATATAAAAGTGGTGAGGCTCCTGCTGAGCAGAAAATGCCAGGCTGATGTGGGTGATAATGAAGGCAGGACGCCCTTGATGAAGGTATATAGTAGCCAAGTAGTTCAGCTTGAGCTGGATTTGACTTAAATGCATAGAATACATAGAATAAAGTTGAAGTTATCTCCTTTAAATAGAATGACTTGGTGGAACCTGTGGAATGCTTACTTTGAGTGCCTAACAACTGCCATCTCTTTCTTGGTCTAATACTGACAGGCTGTACAATACCAGGAAACAGAATGTGCATTTAATCTGCTAGAGTATGGAGCAGATCCAAATGTCGTGGATAACTATGGCAACACTGCTCTTCACTATGCTGTGTACAATGGGAATATGGTTTTAATCACAAAACTGCTTTCATGCGGTGCGAATATCGAAGCCAAAAACAAGGTATAGCTCAAACTCCTTTATTTTCAAAACATGTTGGTACGTAAAGGCATTTGTTTTAATGTTGTCATATGTAAGCCTGAGTTTTCCATAATTGGAAGTTCAGGCATTCCATGAATGAAAATACAGAAGGTATCCCCAAAATGGATAAGTATTTTAAGAAAGGAATATGCTATATTAAAATTGTAATGCTTAATTCACATTTGACTTCTGGAATTACAAGAGACACGAGATACAAAATACAGGTGCCCATAAAGCTCCTGTGCCACTATTTTAAATTGCACACGAACTTTCTGGCCACCCTGTATAAGATAAAAAAATGTTATCAGTATGTGTGTGTACATTGAGTATTAGAATTTTAATACAATTTTTACTTTTTCAATTTTTACCTACTGTGCGTATACATTTTTGGTACATTCTGCATTTTGAAATAATTGCCTATCATTTAACTTTAACTATTGATGCTTTTAAAGAAGCAGTAGGGGATACAGCTTTGTTATATGGATTTATGGTAAACTAAATTATTAAATTTAAAACCTTTTCCTTTTTGAATATTTTTCCCATCTAAGATTTTTTTTTAATTCGTGTAAAACACCACAAGAAAGCAAAATTTGCTCTGTAAATAGGCTTTGTCTTAAAACTTTTCCAAAACAAACTTATTCTATCAATACAATAATTGAAAATATTGTTCACAAATCCCTAAAACATAAATCTCTGTGAGAAAGAGATTTATCATTCAGTGCCAAGGCTTAAGAGGGAGAAATGGAAAGAAAAAGCAAAGTGATTATAAATATGCAGGTCGTTTGGAAATTAGGCAATCGAGGGAAAATACCAAGATGTCATTTATTGTCTGTATTATTTTTTCCTTCTATTGTTTTTCCAGCTTATACATTTAAACCACGTTCTCTTCAGTTTAGGGAATGATCATTCTCTATTTGGGAAAGAGAGTTAGTGAGAACTAAACTTGCCTAGAGATCAGTTGTAAGAGGACTCTGATGAACCTAGATTGGCAGCGAGTCAGTGGAGATCAAGTAGGAAGCAAGAGGGAAGAAGAGATAATTGCCGACTCCTCCTCTCCTGGCAGAAATGGCTGCTCACATAAGTCTAGACACTGCTTTCAAATCTGAAATGTCTGGATAGGAAGATGAAAGATAAGGAGCTTATTAAAAGGAAAATCAGATTGCATTTTGAGTTTGCTAATACCTGCTCTCTGCCTTTCTGGAAAATTAAATGTAATATTCAGTAAATAACTCCATCTTTTACTCTTTCTGCTTTCTTCCTGGCCAGATTCCCCAATAATAAAGGGAATCGTCTATATGGATGAGAGATGAGACTGAAGTGATGGTCAGCTGCACTGGCTTTCAGCTAGAATTATGCATTATAGTGATCCAGAGAGATTAATAAATATATATTATAAATCTAGGTGCAGATTTATAAGACCTCATAAGACACAAGGATATTTAAAAATATTTTCTTGAAGCCGGACATGATAGTATGTGCTTGTAGTACCAGCTAGCAGGAGGCTGAGGTGGATGGATTGCTTAAACTTAGGAATCTGAACTCAATCTGGGGCTGGGTGACAAGCAAGACCTGCCTCTAATAACAGTAATAAAAAACTTCCTTGAGATTTTACTACACCCCTGGTTAATAACCACTGAACACATAAATGTACTGTATGAATTCCCATGTCTCAAAAACCTTGTTGCGAAGACTCTAGAGGAGTTGTAGTTTAATAGGTGGCACTTCCTTCAAGTCTCTCCTTTCCAATAACATTAGCCTGTATTTTATCTGTCTTTCTCTACCTCTGTGGTTGAGAAGCTAAAAGGAATTATGATTGATAAGATCTGTCACCTTACAGATAATCCTATGTTCCTTCCAACCACCAATCATTCACTGCCACAAAGTGGCTGATTTGAAATTAGATTATGTTCAGTCTTTCAAAAGTGGAGGTTGCATTTTTTAGGGTCTTTGTTATTCAGGCACTTAGGTTGACAAATATTTATTACAAGTAGGGTTATCTCAACTGGAATAAGTAGCAAATATTGAACAAGTTTTAAGTTGAAGCGGTATTATGGACTATCTTAGTATGTCTCTTAAGTTCATACAGCTTTGGCATAATCAGGATGGCAGTTTCAAGCATTGAAAACCACGAATTTAAAAGACTACAGATATAAATTTCAAAAACAATGTAGTTTCAGCAGTCGTATGAACTAATGATCTATTTGGCTAACAACCAGGGAAAATTCAATGCCAATAGCTTATAAATGAATCATCGGAATAATTATTGGAACAATGATTGGAATAGTTGTTGGAATAATTTTGAAGTCTTTATTATGAGTTTTAATAGCAATATTTATAACATGTTGGGGCTTGATTTCTTTTATTAAAAGATATGATAACAAAGAAAGGAAAGATTTTACATGGAAATAAATACTTGCTTCACACATAGTGACTGTTTGGAAATCGTGGTACATCCATAGCAAATAGGAAAAGGCAAGGGCTAAGTGTGGCCCACAGGTAGGTTTAGTTTGCATCCGTAAGTGAGCCAACATGTGACCTTGGGAGACTCATGCAGAAGTCTGGATTTCAGGCTTCTCTTAAGAACCAACCCTGCTATCCCTTGAGCCCATAATACTGTTGGATGTGCTGTGCAGAGATCGCCCCTTTATGTGAGGCACAGGTTCCCCACTTTGGTGATGTGCATACCTGGGTACTTCACTCAGATCACCTACTTTGCCTCTATACACATTTCATTTTACCACTCGTGCTTTATGGCATATTTTGACAAAGATTTGAAAGTTTCAAGACAGTTTATATTTCTTTATAATTTATAGTCTATATTTTATACAAGTCCCTTATTAATAGGGCTGAGTTGTAGAATTTGAAAATTCTTTCTCTCTCTCCTTCCTTCTTTCCTTCTTCCTTCCTTCCTTCCTTCTTTCTCCCTCCTTCCCTCTCTTCTTTCCTGTATTCCTTCCTTCATTTCTCTTTTTCTTCTTTTTCTGGGAGAGAGTCTCACTCTGTCACCCCCAGCTCTAGAGCATAGTGGCATCATTATAGCTCATTGCAACCTCAAACTTCTGGGCTCAAGCAATTGTCTTGCCCCAGCTTCCTCAGTAGCTGGGGCTACAGGCATGTGCCACCATGCATGAGTAATCTTTTTCTATTTTTAGTAAAGATGGATCTCCCTCTTGCTTGGGCTGGTCTCAATCTCCTGATCTCAAGCAATCCTCTTCTCTCTGCTTGTCACAGGGTGCTAGGATTACAAGTGTGAGCTACTGCACCTGCCCTAGTTTTCTTAATATATGCCACAAATAGTCATCTTCACGTTAGGTCCCTTATGGTTATAGTTGCATAGGTTATGCA
Organism: Galago senegalensis; assembly: GCA_963575145.1. Taxonomy (NCBI): domain Eukaryota; kingdom Metazoa; phylum Chordata; class Mammalia; order Primates; family Galagidae; genus Galago; species Galago senegalensis. Next base: position 14,238 of record CAUYTI010070973.1, on the reverse strand, counting down.
TACTGCAAACAACATTAGATCTTTCTCCTTAGAGAAATGCCAGTCATATGTAGTGCTAAAAGTAATCCATATGGATCTGTATTAGATTTTTTGTTGATAAGGCATTTTATTTTTATTTCTGACTTTTATTTTACTTAAAATTAAAAAAACAGATTGGAAATGAATTTTAAAAAGGAGATCTACATCAGGGCCCTAGAATTATTGTTATAATTTCAAATAAAATTTTATCTCAAGCTTTCTAACAGCTAAAATAAACTATCATTTATAACAAGAGAAAACCCATAGATCATTCAATAATTGGCAATTAAAGTTTATTTCAAGCCCAGATCTTCTAATTCAGAGTCCAGTTCCTTAGTCATCCATTTGGAGCAGGAGTGCCTGACTTTGGGATCTAGGATCCTGACACCACTGACAGAAGAAATCCAAGCAAATTAGGGAAACCAGGAAAAAAGCTCTTCCTTTGCTAGAAAGCTCTCAAAACTTTATCTCTCCTAGAATTCCTCATGTGCTAACATCTGTTACAAAAAGGTGCTGTAAAATGGGGATCAGACAAAGTTTCAGAGATTTCTTGATGATGAAATTTCTTCATAGTGCACAGTGTTGTAATGTTTCTCAAGCATTGATTACGGAATCTTTCTTGTGGGGTATAATCCTCAACTGATGGGAATGTAAATATTCTTTGGGACATAGTTTAAGAAACACTGCTCTAGAAAGAATAATTTAGATCATTAATTCAATAAAAATATTTAAAGCATTTACTACTGTGTCTTAGTATTTCAGAATGTAGGGATAAAAGAGATAGCCTGTGCCCTCAAGGAGCTCCTGGTATCGATGGGAGTCAATCAAGTAATTACACTCCACCATGATAAATTCCATGATAGAAGCAGAGTCTTTAAAGTGGTAAATGTGTAAAGTGAGCTTTAGAGATGGCTGGAGTTAATGTGGTAAGACAGAGGAGGGGTGATTCAAGGTGAAGGAGCAGTGCCTGGAAAGCACAGAAGGAAGGGAGTGCTTTCTACATTACATGTGTACATTCATGGAATCTACCATGAGGTTTTCACTTGAGTTGAGGAATATGTAATTTTGTGAATTATAAATTGTTTTTCCTGCTTTACAGAAGCAACTTAACACAAATTTTACTTGCCATAAATGGAAAAAATCTTAAAATGGTGGAATTTTTGGTAAAGAATATGTAATTTTGTGAATTATAAATTGTTTTCCCTATTTCACAGAAGCAACTGACACCACTTTTACTTGCCATAAATGGAAAAAGTCTTAAAACGGTAGAACTTTTGGTAAAGAACAAAGCAGATACAAATGCAGTTGATAGACATGAAAGGTACAGTAGACTTTTTATCTCAGACTATTATGAGGGTACATACAATTTGGGTACATAGCTTGCTTTTATACATTTTAAGTCAAAGTTATAGGTGTGCCCCTCATCCAGAAAGTGTGCCATGTGCCCCCGGGGTACAGTATACCCATGGGGTGGGAATCTGCACATCCCTTTCTCCCCCTTCCCCTTCTTAATTTTTTCTTGAGTTTTGCTTTCATATGAGCACATACATGTTGATCAAGTTCCAGTTCAGTATTGAGTACATGTGGTGTTATTTTTTCCATTCTTCTTCTTTTTCTTTTTTTTTTGGATTACATATATGTAGGAAACTTGTTTCCTGCAGGTCTGTCTTACAAAAAAATGTTAAAGGAAGTTCTCTTTAGATTGAAGGAAAATGACACCAGAATGAACGAACAGCACCGAAGTTAGCAAATACACAGATAAATATAAGACATGCTCTTTCACACTGTTAAAATTATTTTAAAATATCTTTAAGATGATTGTTTAGGCAAAGTGCAGTGGCTAACATCTGTAATCCTAGCAGTTTGGGAAGCCAAGGCAGGAGGATCACCTGACTCTAGGAATTGGAGACCAGGCTGAGCAATCTTGTCTCAACAAAAAAATAAAAAAATCAGGTAGGCATGATGGTGTGCACTTACAGTCCCAACAATTTGGAAAGCTAAGACAAGAGTATCTCTTGAGGCCAAGAGTTGGAGGCTGCAGTCAGTTATGCTCATACCACCACACTCTAGCCTTGGCAACAAAGTGAAATCCCATCTGAAGAAAAAAAGAAAAGATTGTTTAAAGAAAAAAAAACAACCCTGCATATTTGGTGCTTACAACAGAATATAGAAATAAAAATTCTGATAATTTTTATCATAATAAAAATTATGATAGAATTTCACAGGATGGGTGCTGTCATGGTTGTTAACCTTCCTTTGATCCTGGATACATTTTTCATATCACCATGATTTAATTAGGTGGGAACCTCTCATTTTTTAATTAAATTATAAACACATAGATCATGTATACATTAATGTATTTATGGGGTACAATGTACTGATTTCATATAGAATTAGGAATGCTTACATCAAACTGGTTACTATATACCTCATCTTATTTACTTAATTATTATGTTAAGACATTTATACTCTATACTTAATAGATCCGACATGTAATGTACCCTTGCAATATGCACCATAGGTGTGATCCCACCATTCACCCTCCCTCAATCTGACCTCCCCCATCCCCTCCCATTGTCTCCTCCTCTCCCATCTTCTCTCCCCCCTTCTTCATCCTCAGCCATAGTTGTGATCTATTCTTCATACAAAAGTGTGAGTGATTGTAAATTGTTTCACAATAGTACGAGTACATTGGACATTTTTTCTTCCATCCTTGAGATACTTTACTAAGTAGGATATGTTCCAGCTCCATCCATGTAAACATAAAAGAGGTAAAGTCTCCATCAATTTAAGGCTGCATAATATTCCATGGTATAAATATTCCACAATTTATTAATCCATTCATGGGTCAATGGGCACTTGGGCTTCTTCCATGACTTGGCAATTATGAATTAAGCTGTAATAAACAATCTGGTGCGAATATCTTTGTTATAAAGTGATTTTTGATTTTTTGGATATACACCTAGTAGAAGAATTGCAGGATCAAATGGCAGTTTTAATTTTAGATCCCTGAGTATTCTCCATACTTCTTTCCAAAAGGGATGTATTAGCTTGTACTCCCACCAGCAGTGATGAAGTGTTCCCTTTTCTCCACATCCACGCCAACATCTGTAGTTTTGGGATTTTTTTGTGTGAGCCACTCTTACTAGAGTTAGATCATATCTCAAAGTGGTTTTGATTTGTATTTCTCTGATGATGAGCATTTTTTCATGTGTCTGTAGGTTGTATGCCTCACTTAGAATAGTCTCCAATTCCATCCATGTTGTTACAAAAGATGTTCGACCCTCTTTTTTTGTGGCTGAATAGTATTGGATGGTGTGTTTAGATACACACACATAAAATATATATCACATTTGTGGCTGAATAGTATTGGATGGATGTTTAGATACACACACATAAAATATATATCACATTTTATTAATCCATCCATGTGTTGATGGTCACTGGGTTGTTTCCACATCTTTGCAATTGTGAATTGTGCTGCTATCAAGACTCAAGTGAAAGCGTCTTTGTTATAAATGTCTTATTCTTTTTTTCCCTTTGGGTAAATTCCTAGTAGAGGGATTGCAGGAACAAATGGCAGATCTACTTTTGGTTCTCCAAGTAATCTCCATATTTTCTATAGAGGTTGGACTAGACTGCTGTCCCACCAAGAGTGTATGAATATTCCTTTCTCTCCTCATGTATGCCAGCATCTGCTGCTTTGGGATTTTATGATGTCAGCCATTCTCCCTAAGGGCTCGGTGATATTTTCGATGTCGTTTTGATTTGCATTTCCTTGATGATTAGGGATGTTGAGCATTTTTCCATGTGTTTGTTGGCCAGTTGGTCTGTCTTCGTGAGAAAAGTTTGTGTTCATATCTCTTTCCCAACTTTTAATGAGACTGTTTGATCTCTTCTCACTGATGTACTTGAGTTCATTGTAGATGCTCATTATCAGTCCTTTATTGCATGTGTAGCATGAAAGAGTCTTTTTCAACTCTGTGATTATCCACTTACTTTGTTGATTATGTCCTTCATTGGCTGTGCAGAAACTGTTAAACTTGATCAAGTTCCACTTATTTTTGCTATTGGGAACTTTTTTATAAATTTCCCTAGGCTGATATCTATAAGAATTTTTCCAACACTTCTAGATTTTTTGTAGTGTCATGCCTTAGGTTTAAATCTTTTATCTATCATGACTTAATTTTTGTAAGAGGTGTGGGTCCTGTCTCAGTTTGTTACATGTGTCTATACAGGTCTCCTAGTACCATGTATTGAATAGGGATTATTTTCTGTTCTGATCCATAGGTCTTTATCTTTACTTTTTTCTTTATTAAATCATAACTGTGTACATTAATGCATTTATGTGGTACAGCATGCTGATTTGATATACAATGTGGAACACTTATATCTAACTGATTGACATAAACATTTCCTCACTTACTTGTTGTGGTAAGACATTTATACTCTATTCTTAACAGTTTTAAAATATGTCATTGCATTATGCACATTAGGTGAGGTCTCCCCAGATACCCTCCCTCCTCCTGGCCACCCGACTCCCTTTCCCTCTTCCTCCTCTTCCCTCCTCCTTTCTGGACTATAGTTATGTATAGGGCTGGTGGGTTTGAACCTGGCCTGGGCCCACTAAACAAAAAACAAACAAACAAAAAGAAAAATATATAGAGAAAGTATATCTTTATTTTTATGATAATACCATGATGTTTTGATTACTATAGCCTTGTAGTATTGCCTGAATTCTGATAAAGTGATGCCTCCATATTTGTTCTTATTACATGAGATTGCACTGGCTATTCAAGGGTCTTTTCTGATTCCATATAAAGTGTAGAACTGTTACTTCAGTACTTCAAAATATGACATTGGTATTTTTAATAGGAATTGCACTGAATCCATAAATCACTTTGGGTAGTATAGACATTTTAACAATGTTGATTCTGCCAATCCATGAACATGAAATGTTTTTCTATCTCCTTAAGTCTGCTGCAATTTCTTTTCTCAGTGTTTCATATTTCTCCCTATAGAGATCCTTCACCTTTTTTGTTAAATGTATTCCAAACTATTTCATTTTATTTGATACTATTTTGAAGGGCATTGTGTCTTTGACTTGATTTGATGGTTTACTATTGTTGGCATTTATGAAAGCAACAGGTTTGTGTACATGGATTTTGTAACCTCAGATGGTACTCTCTTTGTTTATCAATTCCAGGAGTCCCTTGGTTGAGTTGTTGGGGTTTTCTAGGTATAAAATCATATCGTCAGCACAGAGTGATAGTTTGTGACTTCTTCCCATTTGGATACTCTTCATGTTCTTCTCCTGTGGGATTGTTTAATATAGTGTTTCAACACTATATTGAATAGTAGTGGCAAGCGGACATCCAAGTCTGGTTCCATTTCCAAGCAGGAATACTTACAGGTTTTTTTTTTCTCATTTAATATGGCTGTGGTTTTGTCATAGCTGAATTCTACTATTTTGAGGAATGTCCCACCTATCCCAATTTTCTTAATGTTCTTATACAAAAAGGATGTTGAACTTTGTCAGATATCTTTTCTACACCTATTTCAATGATCATAGGGTGTTTGTTTTTACTTTTATCTATGTGGTAAAATATATTTATAAATTTGCATATTTTTATTATTATTTTTGTTATTAAGTCATATACACATAGATCATACATTTGTGTATTTGAACCAACCTTGCATCTCTGGGATGAGGCCTACTGAGTCATGATGAATTTTTTTTCATGTGAAGCTGAATTCTATTTTCTAAAATTTTATTAAAAGGGCCATGAGCAGTGGCTCACGCCTATAATACCAGCACTCTGGGAGGTCAAGGCAGGGGAATTGCTTGAGCTCAGAAGTTTGAGATTAGTCTGAGCAAGAGTGATACCCCATCTCTGAAAATAGCTGGGTGTCATGGCAGGTGCCTGTAGTTCCTGCTTCCACTACTTGGGAGGCTGAAGCAAGAGGATTGCTTGAGCCCAAGACTTTGCGTTTGCTATGAGCTGTGATGCCACAGCATTGTACAGAGGGTGCCAAACTGAGACTCTATCTGAAAAAAATAAAATGACATAAATAAAATTTTATTGAGAACCTTTGCCTCTGTATTCATCAGAGATAGTGATGTATAGTTTTATTTTTTTTTTTATGTCTTTTTCTATCTTTGGTATGAGGTGATATCCTTTGTTCATAGAATGATTTGGGGGGGTTTCCTTCCTTCTCAATTGTATGAAATAATTTCTGCAATATAATTTCTTGTTCTTCCTTGAAGATTTAGTAGAACTCTGGTCTGGGATTATTTTTGTTGGAAATTTTTTGTTGCTTCAATTTCAGTATTTGATATTAGTCAGCTCAGAAGTTGTTTTAGGGAAGTAGTGTGATTTTAAGAATTTGTCCAATACCTTCACAATTTCAAATTTATAAATATAGAGATGTTTATAGTATTCAGTGATGCTGTTTTGTATTTTTGTAAAATCTGTTTATTCATTTTTTTCATTTTTGATTGAGCTTATTAGAAAATTTACATTTTTGTGCCTGATTATCCTGGCCAAAACCTTATTAGATAAAGAACCAACTTTTGCTTCATTAATCTTGTATATGGTGGTTCTTTTGTTCTTGTTTTCATTTAGTTCTGGTCTAATCCGGGTTATTTCTTCTGTTGGGTTTGGGATTGGTTTGATGTCATTTTCCAGTTCCTTGAGATATTCCATTAGATGTTTTAATTTATGATCCTTCTGATTTCTGGATGTGGGCATTTCAGGTAGAGTTTCCCTCCAAACAGTGTTTTTGCAGTATCCCATAGATCTTGATAGCTTTTGAACCCATTGCCAGGTAGTTGAAAGAATCTTTTGATTTCTCTATCTCCTCCTTGACCCAAAGATCACTCAGCAAAAAGTGTTTTAGTTTCCATGACATTTTGTGGAAATAAGTGTTTCTGTTAGTATTGATTCATAATTTTATTCCACTATGGTGTGTGAAGACACATGGTGTAATTTCTGTTTTTTATTTATTTATTTATTTTTTTGAGACGGAGTCTCACTTTGTCACCTTTGGTAGAGTGCTGTGGCAACATAGCTCATAACAACCTCATGCTCTTGGGTTCAATCAATCCTCTTGCCTCAGCCAGCTGAGGAGCTGTGACTACAGACATCCTCCACAATGCTTGGCTATTGTTTTTTTTTGTGTGTGTGCTTTTTGGCTGGGGTGGGTTTGAACCCTCCACCTCTGGCATATGGGGCCAGCGCCCTACTCCTTGAGCCACAGGTGCCACCCAATGCTTGGCTATTTTTAGAGATGGGGCCTCACTCTTGCTGAGGCTGGTCTCAAATTTCTGAGCTCAGACAATTCACCCAACTCAGCTTCCCAGAGTGTTAGGGTTACAGGCATGAGCCACTGCTCCTGGCCATGTTTTTATTAATTTTTTGAGACATATTTCTTGACCTAGGTTTGGGGTCAATATTGTGGAGAGTGATTCATGAGCTGATGAGAAGAGCACGTATTCAGTAGTATTGGGATGGAATGTTCTGTAAATGCCTTTTGGGCCCATTTGTTCTAAAGTCATGTTTAAGTTCCAAGTTTTTTTAATTTCTGCTCAGAGGATCTGTCCAGTTCTACCAATGGAGTGTTGAAGTCCCTGGGTATTATGGTGCTGTTGTGTATCATTTTGTTTGGATAAATAAAATTTGCTTTATACAACCAGAATCACCTAGATTGAGTGCTTAAGTATTGAGGATTGATAAGTCTTCTTGTTGATTTTTCCCTTGACCAGTATATAATGCCCACCTTTATCTTTTTGTACCTTTGTTGCTTTGAAATTAATGGTGTCTGTGATGAGAACTGCAAGTCCTGCCTTCTTTTGGTTTCCCATTATAAAGAATATTGTTTTCAATCCCTTCAACCCTATGTCTGGATGTATCTTTGGGGAGTACATGTATTTCCTGAGGACAGAATATACTTGGTTTGCATTTTTTTATCCATTGAGCCAGCCTGTGCCTCTTCAGTGGGGAATTCAAACCATTCACTTTAATCAAGAGAGTAAGTGGGGTGGATATCTGTTTGTCCTGTTTTGTAGGACTCTATTGCTTTCTTCATATATCTCTCTGGCCATTGTGGTGTCTAAGCTTTGACCTTTAGTTTCTGGGCAATATTAAATTTGTGAAAGTCTATTGTGCTAGTCCATGTATATATAGGTATGAACACTTCCTTAAAGGCAGGTCTAATTCATCCTTAAAGGCAGGTCTAAAAAATTTCATCAAAGTTCGCTTGTCTGGAAAAGATTTAGAATTTCCATTAAATATGAAACTTAATTTTGCAGGATACAAAATCTTAGGTGGGCAGTTGTTCTGTTTCAGAAGATTGAAGATAGAGGCCCTCTGTATTCTCACTTGTAGGATTTCTGCTGAGAAGCCAGCTGTTTGGAGTAGAACATCACTTTTATTTTTGGATGACTCTTTACTTTCAGTTGTTCCTTTAAAGAACATTGATGTTAGGTTATCTCTGAGTACTTTTTAGTTGATATTACCAGATACTATGGGTTAATCAGGGTTTTTTTTCCTGTTTAATTTTTACTGTATTTTGATATTTTAATTTTTATTTGGTCTGGGCAAAGTAGAGAAAGATTGCTTTTGAGATTAATATTTCCTGTATTTAAGACAAACCACAGGTGGGTAAGAAATAATAAAGGGAATAACATTAGAAGCCTGCAAGACTGTTGAATTCAGAGCTTCCCTGCTTGGGAAGTGTGTGATGTGGGAAACACTACTTACCACTAAATATGTTTTATGACATGAAAAGTAGGATAACAATATGTCCTTTAAGGATTGTTTTATGTAAGATTATGTATATAGCATAAAATTAAGTTCTTATCACATGATCATCACCATCATTAACTGAAACTACTATGACTACTGTTATTTTTGCTATTATTGGCTTCAGCTTACTTTTATGATCCATAGGTGAATTTGAATTTATAACATGTTATATGAGATTAGGGAAGAAACAGAGAATTCCTCACTTAAATCTTTGTGTACTTTAGATAAGTGACCTCAGCTTAGTTTTGTGCCAATCAAAGGACTTTAAATTAGCAACTGGTGCTTTGTAATACCCCAGTGGGTTGGGAGGATTCCTTCTGGGGCTCCTTCCTTACAGCTTTGGTAGCAATTTACAAAGATGAATGCTTGAGCACCCAAGATGCTTGTGTTTGTTAGTACATGGTTAACTGCACACAGAGAAGATGTTACCTTGGTAAGCTATATCAAATTAATTGTTTAAAGAAATTTTTTAAAAGTTCATAATACTGAGGTTATCTCTTTGTTATTTTAGAAATTCCCTCATACTTGCAGTACGTTCTCAGTCAGAGGATATAGTCCAGTTTCTTCTTCAGCAAAGTATCAATGTCTTTTATCAAGATGTCTTTCGATTGACTGCAGAAGACTATGCCGTTAATAGTGGTTATAAAGTGTAAGTGCTTACTTTAAAACATAAGTTCACACTATATTGAGATTTAAAATAAATGTACCTATATTATCTTTCTTAAGTATCAGGTGAGATTTCATAGTTTGCTTTATAGTATTTTGGAATGATAGTGAGCTAGTCGATTTCATCATCCAGAAATGAAGATCAGATTGACTAGCTAGAAGGAGTAATGGGTGCAGGATTCTTTATCTCAGGATCTTTAACCAGCGTTATCCTTAGAGCTGCCTATGCTGTTCATTTCATTCAGCATATAACCTCTATGCAGGAGATAAATGTAGTGTCACATCTCTGATTTTTCTAATTACTTATTTGGGTCCTAAAGTGTTCATTTCAGCAGAAAATCAATGCTGTCCCCTGGGGGCTATCTTTTATAAGCTCCTCTTTGAATTGTTCAAGATTGTAAAGGGTTCCAAAGTGCAAGGCATAGATGGGGTCCTCTTTTACAAGTCAGAAGAGGAGGGAAAAGGACATTGTACTCACTCTGTGGCTTCCCCTGGTAAGTGTTGCTGTGTTGTTGCTATTGAAAGTGGTCCTGCAGTGTGGCAATGACTGACTCTTCTACTATGATGCCTTTGTGGCTGAGCCAGATCCCTCAGTGGTCATGGGGCCATACTTAGATTTGGAAGTATTTATTTATTTGTTTGTTTTTAGTCTACATGCTTATTTGCTCAGCCATTGCTCCCAAGGCACTAGCACCCTGCTCTGGTAGGGAGGCCTCCTAGGTTTAGCCGCACACAGTATGAGGAAAGTTGCCCTTCTCTACATAGAACACCTTATGAGGACCCTTCAGCACAGCTTAGACTTTGCCTTCATGTTCATGGTAAATTATCCATTGAGGCCATTGTTCGTCTTTTCTCAAGTGAATATTAGTTACAATTGTTCATCATCAAAGAGGTTCAAACAATGTTGCAGGAAGAGATGCCAGTTTCTTCTTTGCTAGCAGATATGTATCCTGAGGCCTCTTTATATCCTGTGTATCACCTTTCCTTACTAGGTAGAAGGTCCGGTATTATTATTCCCCAGAGTAGTGGGAAGCAACTTGGGCCTGACCTCTCAATTGCTCTGTGTTGTTACAAATGAGTATCTCTGTGCTGGGCATGGTAATCCACACCTGTAATCCTAGTACTCTGGGAGGCTGAGTAGGGGGGATTGTCTGAGTTCACAAATTCAAGACCAGCCTGAGCGAGAGCGAGACCCCCTCTCTAAAATCAGCCAGGTGATGTGGCAGGCACCTGTAGTCCCAGCTACTCCGGTGGCTGAGACAAGAGGATCACTTGAGCACTTGAGCCCAACAGTGTGAGATTGCTGTAAACTATGACACCAGGGCACTCTACACCAGAGACAAAGTGAGAGTCTATCTAAAAAAAAAAAAATGGAGCCACTTGCATCTCCACCTCAAGTTTTAAAAATATTTCCATGTTATACCTCAGCAGAGAGCCACTCCACAGAAGTTTCTGAATCTTAAGTAGGTTAGTTGGGTCCAACAGAGCCAAGCCTCGTCCTTCAAATACATATCAGTATACAGAAGTCAAACAAATAGCTGTTGGTTGTAGAGCCAGGGCTTCTTTTGAGTTCAGGACACTTCCCATTATGTCAATCAATGTTAGTTAATTTACAGAGCTATACTGCCCTCTTTATGGCCACTTTGCTGTTTTTAATTTTTTCATGAGAAGTTTAAAAAGAAGTTTGTGGAGCTTACAATTATGAAGTGTATGTTACAATTGAAGTTCTGATGTTACCTCTGATATTGTCTGGAATAATCTAAGAATTTCAGATATTTTTAAGTGTTTCTCATGTAAGTATTAAAATAATGATTTTGTTTATTACTTTTTTTGTACATAGCATTCACCAAGTACTTTCTGAATATATGCAAAAAAGTATAAATCCTGAAAACCCTAAAAATCCTACTGAAAACATCAATCCAGGTAAGATTGCTGATAGTGAATTATTTGCGGTGGTCAGACCATAGATAAAGAACTAAAAATGAGGAAGTTTTTATCACAGAAGGACAGTTGAAAAATCAATATGTAAATTGTGTAATTTTTCTTAATTTCTTTCTTGGTAGTCTATAATTCAGAATTATTTAAAAATTTACTTGCAGGTAATTTGTAATCCCAAACATTAGTGTCTTTAAAAACACTCACTTATTTCACTGTGGTCAGAAGAAACCCTGGAAACCAGGAAAAGCATGAAGGGAAGGGCAAAGACCTAACTAATGGATGTAGCAATCACTAGTTGGGGGACAGGCACACTGATAACCCTGACTCAAACATCACAAAATCTCTCACGTAACAAAAACATTTATACCCTCTCAATATTTTGGGAGGGAAAATAATGCCCAGGTTTGATTCCTTTTGTGTTAACCCCCTGTTTGTCATTTCTTTCATGACAATCTTTGCTGTCATTTGCTTTCTTGGCTGTTTGCAGTGAAATTTTGCTTTGTGTTTCAACCTGTGAGACAATACCCATAATCTATTACTTCTTATTTAATTATCTCCAATTTTTAAGGTGACTATAGTCTGCTATAATATAGTATAATAGCAGGTTCAGAGAATATATTTTTAAATTAATAACTATATTTTAGAATAACTTTAGGTTCACAGCAAAAATTAGGAGAAGGTAAATAGAGTCCCCATATCTATACCCCCACATAGGCACAGCCTTCCACATTATCAACATCCCTGCCAGAGTGGGACGGTTGCTACAGCTGATGAACCTACACTAACACATCGTATAATTCAAAGTCCACGGTACACATTAGGGTTCACTATTGGTTTCATTCATTCTATGAGGTTGGATTAATATATAATTACATGTGTCTATCATTGCAGTATTGCATACAGAATAGTTCCATTGTGCTAAAAGTTCTTCATAATCCACCTTCTCATCCTTCTCTACCTTTGCAGTAATCCATGGCACCACCGGTCTTTTGCTGTCTCCTCAGTTTTGCTTTTTCCAGCATAGTCATATAGTTGGACTAATACAGTGGGCATCTTTTTGAATATGTTAAATATTAAAGTTTCAAAGTAATGAATGTAGTCATTGAAGATGTTCTTTGTGCTTGCCTTAGTTTCTCTTTTTTTTATCTTGTTCACTTGCATAGCACATACTTTACATGCTAAAAAAGCATGATTTCTATAGACGTTTTCCATAACAGGGAGGGCTGAGAAAAATGGCATCATGCGTCGTGACCTACTACCCCACACTGGCTGGACTGGGTCCAGGTAGACTGTGGCAAGGGGGAGGGACAGTCTGTAGAGATTTTATTTCCACACTTGGAATTTTAGATTATGGGTAATAGATTATGGGTCTCTCACACTTAACCTTGCAGTTGGAAATAAGACCAGACAGGGAATACTGTAGATGGACAGGTATGCTCCTCACTGGTCTCCTTCCTTGAGGAATTAGTTATCTGCTTACCCATGTTATGATGACATGACTTACACACAGTTTGATTCTCTGTCATGAGGAATATGAATGCAGCCATTCTATTTGGTTTTACATGAAGCAAAAAATAATTTTTTTCCCACCCACCAAGGAGAGGGAGGATGGTTAGTACATGCATTTAGCCTGTGTGAATTGATAGTACTCCTGTCAGCTTGCCACCACCTTCCCAATGTTTCCAGAGCTTATCTGAACATGAGGAATGGCTCAGACTAGATGAGATAGCTCTTCAGGTGGTAATATTTTCAGTGGTTCTTTCTGTGGGAGTTAAAATGGCAGGGGAATTTGAACCTTTTTAGCACCATAGATAGTTCAGAGACAATAGCTGGAACTAACACTGGCATCTTCTCCTGAAGAGAATCAGTGAGAGGAAGTGCGCTGATTCTTGTGAGCCCTTCTCTACTGGCAGCCACAACATCTCTGCAAAGATCCTTGCCCCTGGCCTGTTCCATATGTTTGCCCTGAAAACAGAGAGCAGTGCCTCGCTTCCTGGTGATGGGGAGTTTTGTCCTAAACTGGACACTCTGAACTAAAGAGCTGTGGAAGCTGAGTTGTGTCACAATAACATAAGTACAGCTGCCCCCCTCATCTGAGGGGGACACATTTTAAGAACCCAGTGAATTCCTGAATCTGCAGGTATAACAAGCCCTGTTTGTACAAGGGTTTTTTTTATATACAAATATCTATGATAAAGTTTGATTTATACATTAGGCATATTAAGAGATTAACAATAACTGATAATAAAAGAGAATAATTATAACACTAAACTGTAATAAATATTATGTGAATATTGTCTCTCAAAATAGCTCATTGTGCTGTTCTCACATTACTTCTTATAATGTGAGATGACACAGGCTTCGGGATGAGATGAAGTGATAGGAAGGACATAGACATTGTGATGTAGTGTTAGGCTACTGTTTTCCTGCTCACTGCAGTTCACAGAAGATCATCTCCTTCAGCTGCTCTAGGTCACTGAGTCATGATGATGTGAGACACAAGGGCAGACCATGTTGATTTCCAGGGAGAGTAGCACATACAGCATGGGTGCACCTGCAAGGGGATGGTTCACATCCTAAGTCACGTGAGGCCTGAGATTTTGTCATACCATTCAGAATAGTGTGGAATTTAAAACTTAGGATTTTTTTATTTCTGAAGTTTTCCATTTAGTAGTTTTGGTCCTTGACTGACCCTAGGTAACCAAGATCCCAGACAGCAAAACCAAAGGTACTTGCTGTTTGGCCCCAAAGGGGTACTTTGTAACAAAGCCTCAGAGTCTTATTTTTTGACAAGGTTTAGAGGATGCAC
>CAUYTI010070970.1:0-14029 GCA_963575145.1 Galago senegalensis | reverse complement strand
AAGTAGCTGGGACTACAGGCGCCCGCCACAACGCCCGGCCATTTTTTGGTTGCAGCCATCATTGTTGTTTGGTGGGCCCGGGCTGGGGATTCGAACCCGCCACCTTAGGTGTATGTGGCTGGCGCCTTAGCCGCTTGAGCTGCAGGCGCCGAGCCCAATGTGCATTTCTTATGTAGGCACAGATTATCTCTGGATAAGAAGATCTCTTCTGCAAGAGGGTTGCTGGGGGTTAGTAGTGGTGGGAGACTTACTGTATACATACATCTCTGAACACCTTGGAATTTTTCATTATGTCATTATGTGCATGTCTCACTATTATTTTAAGTTGCTTTTTTTTTCTTTTGAGATAGTCTCACTTTATCATCTTTGATAGAGTGTCCTGGCATCATAGCTCATAGCAGCCTCCTAGGCTGAATCAATTTTTTTTTTTTTTGTAGAGACAGAGTCTTACTTTATCACTCTCGGTAGAGTGTCATGGTGTCACACAGCTCATAGCAACCTCCAGTTCCTGGGCTTAGGCGATTCTCTTGCCTCAGCCTCCTGAATATCTGGGACTACAGGTGCCCGCCGCAACGCCCGGCTCTTTCTTTTGTTGCAGTTCGGTGGAGGCTGGGTTTGAACCCACCACCCTCGATATATGGGGCCAGTGCCCTACCCACTGAGCCACAGGCACCATCCTGAATCAGCTTCTTAAGTAGTTGGGCCTATAGACTTCCGCCATGATGCCCGGCTATTGTTAGAGGCAGGGTCTCGCTCTTGCTCAGGCTGGTCTGGAACCAGTAAGCTCAGGCAATCCACCCTCCTCAGCCTCCCAGAGTGCTGGGATTATAGGAATGAGCCACTGAGCCTGGCCCTGATTTTGTTTTTGTTTTTGTTTTTATTTATTTATTTAGAGACAGTCTCACTTTGTCACCTTTGGAGTGCTGTGGTGTCACAGCTCACAGCAAACCTCAAACTCCTGGGCTTAAGCAATTCTTTTGCCTCAGCCCCCCAACTAGCTGGGACTACAGGTGCCTGCCACAGTGCCCAGCTATTTTTTTGTTGTAGTTGTCATTGTTGTTTAACAGGCCTGAGCCAGCTTCAAACCCAGCAGCCTTGGTGTATGTGGCCGGCATCCTAACCACTGAGTTTAGGCACTGAGTAGTGATTTTATTTTTTTTTTAAAAATGTGAGGGTAACAAAAAAAAAAAAAAAAAAAGAAGTGTGAGGGTAGGGAAGTCATAGGTCCACATGTGACAGCTGACTCTGCATCTGTACCAGCTCTGTAGCATGGCCTGGCACTAGTGCCTCACCTCTGAAAGCCTCAGTGTTCTGGTCTGTACAGTGGAGGTTTTGGTGCCCATCTCCCAGAGGAGAGTCTTCGTTTCCCAGGACCTATCATTGTGAGTGCCCCTGACCACCTGGCCTTCCCGTTTCAGATGTGGATGATGAGTATGAGGACGAGGACCAGTGGGAAGATGGAGCAGAGGACATCCTAGAGAAAGGTGTGTGGGCCCTTTCTCCATAGGACCACTGTGGGTGTGTGGCTGAGAGGGTCTTCAGAGCCC
This sequence comes from Galago senegalensis, assembly GCA_963575145.1. Taxonomy (NCBI): domain Eukaryota; kingdom Metazoa; phylum Chordata; class Mammalia; order Primates; family Galagidae; genus Galago; species Galago senegalensis. The sequence goes on along the minus strand of CAUYTI010070970.1, from coordinate 12,482 downwards.
CTCCCCTGCCCCCATGCCCTACCACCCCAACACCCACCTCCTCACCTTGCTTCTTTCTGTCCTTGCCAGAGAGACCAGCTCCCCTACCTTTTACTTTTAGGCCCATGAGTGGGGGGCGGGGACTGTGGGGTGGTATGTGTTGTGGGGAGAGGACTCTGGGATCCTAGGGCCCCAGTGAGTCCTTTCTGGGGGTCGAAGGGTGGACTGGCTATGTCCCAAGATACCCCCCACTTCCTGGGCCAGTGCCCCCTCCCTGTTATTTTCCGTTCTGTGCACCTCATACATTTCGGCTTCTCCCCAACCACTTGGTGCCTGGCCTTTACTTTTGATTTTCAACCTTCCTGTGTCCCTCCCTTCCCGTCCCCCAACCCATTGGTTGATTTCGCTGCTATAATTTGGCTCATACTTTGTCTGCCCTCGCCCACCACCACCACCACCACCACCACCACCACCACCACCTCCTCTTCCTCCAAGTAGAAGAGATTGAAGGTAAGAACCTGAAAAGTGTGATTCCCTGATCTTCCTCCCACATCCTGACATGTCCTCCTTCCTGTGGCACCCTGCCCTCACCCTGTCTGGTCCTGGGGGCTCTGACTCGTGTAGGGTCCAGAGTCAGGGAGTTTTGGGGTCAGGTTTCCAGCAGTTGACTTTCCCCAGTTGACTGGGGAAACCATGGATGTGTTCCCATATGCATTTGTGGGTGGCAGGGATGTGTGGAGTGGGATAGGGTGTGCCTAGATAGTGGCTAGGAGATAGGAACAGCTGGATGCCCCCCAACTGCTGGGCCCTACTTTCAATCTTTTTAGTGATAAACAGGATGCTGAGAAGGACACAGTAGGGGTGAAGGGGTGGGTGGGTTTCCTTGGTGAGATCTTTTCCCATCCCAGGGCTAGACCCTGGTCCTCTTAGCCCTGTTGCCCATTTTCTTCAGGCCCCTGCTCTCCAACCACCCTTATTCACCCCATCTGCCCTTTTTTTCCCCCCCCAGCTTCCAATATAGACAATGTTGTCCTGGATGAAGACCGTTCTGGGGCTCGCCGCCTCCAAAACCTCTGGAGGTGAGCAATGGAGGGAGATGCAGTGGAACCGGTTCCCATGGGGAATTTGGGGGTATGTCAGCCCACCCTTTCTCCTCAACTTTCAGTTCATGTTTGCTTTCCCCCTCATATCCCAGGGACCAGCGAGAAGAAGAACTAGGCGAGTATTACATGAAGAAATATGCCAAGTCGTCAGTGGGCGAGACGTAAGGGCATAGCAGGGTGAGCGGGGGGTGGGGGTAGGGGGTCCCTAAGTGGGAAGGGGCAGGGTTCTGACAGAGCCCCTCCTTTTCGACTGCTCTCCCCCCTCCAGGGTGTATGGAGGATCTGATGAGCTCTCAGATGACATCACCCAACAGCAGCTGCTCCCGGGAGTCAAGTAAGGGGCTTGGGCCAGGAGGGCTGGGGTGCAAAGCTTACGTGGGACAAAGACTGCCACAGAAGTCACTTCCTGAAATAGGACAGAATGACACAGACAGTGGTGGATGGCAGGGGTGGGGAGGGTACTTTGTCACTTTTTCCTGCTTAAGGTTAGAAGGGTGGGGAAGCCAGTGAGTATGGGGAAGCCTAGGCTTTGGTGGGAGAGGAAGAAGGATGGCTGTGGTGATTGATCTGTTTTGTGATGAGGAGACAGTTTCACTAAAGGGCTTCTTCCTTTCCTTCTGCTGTCCAGGGATCCCAATCTGTGGACTGTCAAGTGTAAGGTGCGTGCCTTGGCTCAAGGCCTGGAGGAGGCAGGCAAATGAGGGAGGCTGCTTTGTGGGAAAGGACTGTCCTGTGTGTGTGTGTCCCAGGTCTCCTTGGCCCGCCAGTCTCCTGGCCCTTCTTTCTCTGCCTCTCCCCCTTTTACTCTCTCCCTTCTTTCGTCTCTCTCAGCCCTCTCTCCCCTCTTCCCTCTCTCACCCCTTCCCTCTCTTCACCCTCCCTTACCCACTATCTCCCACCCTTTCTTGCTATCCATCTGTCTCCCTCTGTGTCTCTCCATCACTCATGCTCTTGTCTTTCTCCTGCTTTATCTTTCTTTCTTCTTTCCTTTGTCCTGTCTTCCCACTTGTCATCTCACTCAAGTCTGCCATTTTTCTTCCAGATTGGAGAGGAACGGGCCACAGCCATTTCCTTGATGCGCAAGTTCATTGCCTACCAGTTCACAGACACGGTAAGTTGGGTCATCAGGTGGCTTGGGGGAGAGAAACAGGACATAACTCGGAGGGAATTATAGGCATTGAAGGCACCAGTTGCCCCAGTGCTGAGTAAGCTGCTCCAGCTAGAATAAGACCACTGTCCGTGAAGGCTGTGTTGACCAGTTTGACGGAAGTGTTTCGGATTGCATGTGAAAACCCCACACTGTACCCCAGAAGTGCATTAATGTACATAGTTACCATTCAATAAAAAAAAAAAAAAGACCACTGTCCGAATGGAAGGGCTCTTCTGTGCCCTGACAGATATGCTGACATTGTTCTCTGTGTTTCTGGCAAAGAAGTCATCCAGTTAGATTCCTGTGACTCTTCTGCATGAGAGTGAGTTCTGCCTGTTTACCAGCCCTGTTGGGTAACTGTCACCCAATTGTTGAAGAGGGATTCTTAGGATAGGCAGCATGGCCAAATCCATCAGGGATAGTCCTGTCCAGAGGAGATTCCCTTCTTTCATTCATGCAGTCATCAAACATTCTCAGAGCCCCTCCTCTGAGCCAATCCCTGCCTTGGCAGGTGCTGAGGGTATGGTGGTGACTGTGCAGAGTGGGTGATTGCCCTCCATGGTTGCTCACAGCACACAGACCATAAAGTAATGCTTGCTACTGCATGCAAGACACCCAGTGCATTAAGGGGCCCAGATCTTTTTTTTTTTTTTTTTTTTAAGAGACAGAGTTTCACTTTATTGCCCTCAGTAGAGTGCTGTGGTGTCACAGCCCACAGCAACCTCCAACTCCTGGGCTTAGGCTATTTATTCTCTTGCCTCAACCTCCTGAGTAGCTGGGACTATAGGCACCCACCAGAATACCCAGCCATTTTTTTGTTACAGTTTGGCCAGGGCCAGGTTTAAACCCACCACCCTCAGTATATGGGGTCAGCACCCTACCCACTGAGCCACAGGTGCCGCCCAGGCCCAGATCTTTCTGTAGGCTGCCAGAGTTTGAATCCTACCCTGCTCCTTGCTAACTGCCGCCTTTAGTGAGCCATTTTCCCTTTGTGGGCCAGTGCTTACCTTCAGCATCATTAGGATTAAATGACTTTGGACATGTTCAGCTCTCAGATAGGGCTTATCCTGCAGTATATATTCAGTAAGTATAACTGTTGTCAAAGGGGTAATTGGTAATTTTGGAACCTGGGCAAACCCTACCAAAGGTGTCCTCACAATTCCTGAAACCGTGTGCTGGCTGGTGACTTTTTCACTTAAGGTGGTATGTGTTAGGCTGAGTCCTTTGCTTTTACCTGTGGAAGCAGTAAGTATGAGCCATTGGGAAAGTAGACTATTGCAGGATTTGCAAATCATGATTTAAAATGTGCTGCACTGGGGTAAAATTCTAATTACCTTATTGGAGTTATGCTGATTATTGCTTTTTTTTTTTAATTTTGTATTCAATTGGTTTAGTTTGGAGTTGGTTTTTTTTTTTTTTTTTTTTGAGACAGAGCCTCAAGCTGTCCCCCTGGGTAGAGTACTGTGGCATCACAGCTCACAGCAACCTCCAACTCCTGGGCTCAAGCGAGTCTTCTGCCTCTGCCTCCCAAGTAGCTGGGACCACAGGTGACCGCCAATGCCATGCTATTTTTCTTTTTTTTTTGGTTGCAGCTGTCATTGTTTGGCCGGCCCGGGCTGGATTCGAACCCGCCACCTTAGGTGTATGTGGCTGGCGCCTTAGACACTTGAGCCACAGTTGCCAAGCCAAAGTTTTTTTTTTTAATTTCTTTTTCTTTTTTTTTTGAGATAGAGTCTCACTATGTCACTCTGGGTAGAGTGCCGGGGTGTCACAGCTCATAGCAACCTCAAACTCTTGGGCTTAAGAGATTCTTTTGCCTCAGCCTCCCAGGTAGCTCGGACTATAGGCACCCACCACAATGCCTGGCTGATTTTTGGTTGTAGTTGTCATTGTTGTTTGGCAGGCCCAGGCGGGGCTCAAACCCACCCGCTTCCATGTATATGGCCAGCGCCCTACTCACTGAGCTAGGGCGCCAAGCCATAATTTTCTTTACTAATTTTATTTATTTATTTATTTTCTTTTTTTTTTTTTTTTTTTGACAGAGCCTCAAGCAGTCCTGTTGGGTAGAGAGCTGAAGCATCACAGCTCACAGTAACCTCCAACTCCTGGGCTTAAGCGAGTCTCCTGCCTCTGCCTCCCAAGTAACTGGGACCACAGGCACCTGCCACAACGCCTAGCTATTTTTTGATTGCAGCCATCATTGTTGTTTGGCGGGCCCAGGCTGGATTCAAACCTGCCACCTTAGGTGTATGTGGCTGGCGCCTTAGCCACTTGAGCCACAGGTGCCAAGCCTAATTTTATTTATTTTTTATTGAGACAGAGTCTCACTTTGTGGCCCTCAGTAGAGTGCCATGGCATTATAGCTTACAGCAACCTCCAATTCTTGGGCTCAAGTGATTGGCTTTCCTCAGCCTCCCAAGTAGCTGGGACTACAGGAGCCCACCACAACACCTGGCTATTTTTAGAGACAAGGTCTAGCTCTGGCTCATGCTGGTCTCAAATTTGTAAGCTCAGGCAATCCACCCACCTCAGCCTCCCAGAGTACTAGGATTACAGGTGTGAGCCACCACGCCTGGCTTGTCATTAGTTTCTAATTTCATTACATGTGGGTAGAGAATTACTTTATATGATTTCAATTTTTTTACATTGATTGAGACCTATTTTATGGCCTTTACATGGCTTATCCTGGAGAGTGGTCAGTATGTCCCGCATAAGAATGTGTGTTCTGCTGTTGTTAGGGGGAGTGTTCTATCTGCAGCTGTCTGTTAGGTCTGGTTGGCTTACAGTGTTGCTCAAGTGTTCTGTTTCCTCATTGATCTGTCTAGTTCTATTCATTATTGAAAGTGGGGTATTGTAGTCTTTGGTTATTATCATTGAATAGTCTGTTTTGCTTTGTATATTTTGAGGTTCTATTAGTTTCCTATATGTTAATAATTGTTATATCTTGTTGGTGGAGTGACCCTTTTACTGTTACAAAGTATCCTTTCTGGTCTCTGGTGATAATTTTTGTCTTAAGGGTATGTTTTGGCTGATACTCAAATGTAACCACTTTAGCTGGCTTTGGTTCTAATTGTTTTTGTTACATACACCATGTGTTGAATGTCTTTCTGGTTATATAGATTCATCTCATTGTTTTCTTTAACTGCTACACTATATTTCATAGTATACAGTTAAGCCATAATTTAACCAATCTCTCTTTTTGAGCAGCTTTAAGTTTCTAACCTTGTTTGTTTACTATAATAAATAATTCTTCAGGGAAGAGTTTTGTGTCCGTGTCATTGTGCCAACATGTTTCTGTGGGATAGATTCCTGGAAAGGGAACTGCTGATGAGTGGCAGTCATTACTGTTGTTAGCAGTGTGTTTCACTGTCTCCTTCTACCGGCTCACCCTGCAGCCCCTGCAGATTAAGTCAGTAGTGGCACCAGAGCATGTGAAGGGTTACATCTACGTGGAAGCCTACAAGCAGACCCACGTGAAGCAAGCCATTGAGGGTGTGGGCAACCTGCGGCTTGGCTACTGGAACCAGCAGATGGTGCCCATCAAGGAGATGACAGATGTGCTTAAAGTGGTGAAGGAGGTGGCCAACCTGAAACCAAAGTCCTGGGTCCGTCTCAAGCGGGGCATTTACAAGGATGACATCGCTCAGGTGCTAGGGGTGGGGCAGTTGAGGGCACCAGGGCTTCCCTCTTCTGTCCTCCCCTCTTTTCCTTTTGTCCTTCTCATCCTTCTTTCAATCACAGAGACAGAACCCTGCTCTGATTAGGTGAACCAGATCCTGGATCTTGTGAACACGCAGGAAATGGACAGCCAAGGTTGTGCTTATTCAAAGGCATTTTTTTTTTTAAATTTTTCGAGACAGAGTCTCACTTTGTTGCCCTCAGTAGAGTGCCGTGGCCTCATAGCTCGCCTCACAGCAACCTCAAACTCTTGGTCTCAAGCATTTGTCTTCCCTCAGCCTCCCTAGTAAGCTGGGACTAGAGGCTCCCACCACAATGCCCAGCTATTTTTAGAGGCAGGGTCTTGCTCTGGCTCAGACTGGTCTCAAACCTTGTAAGCTCAGGCAATCCGCCTGCCTTGGCCTCCCAGAGTGCTAGGATTATAGGTGTGAGCCACCATGACCATGCCTAGCCTGTTCAAAGGCATGTTGAGTAATGATCTGAAAGAGGTGAAGGAGCAAGCCATGTGGAATTCTTGGGGAAAAGTGTTACAGGGAGAAGGGACAGCACATCAGATGGGACTTTCACTGGCTGAAACAGAGGGAGTGAAGGTGAGAAGGGCGAGAGATGAGTTCAGTGGGGTAACAAGGCCTTATAGGGCCTTTTGTTTACTGAAGTAAGATAGGAGGGCTCTAAGGGACACATCTCACTTTGATTTTAGTAGGATTTCTCTGGTGACTGTGTTGAGACCCCTGGGTGATATTGGCCCTAGGCAACATTTGGAAATGTCTGGAGACAGTTTCGGTTATGTCAGCTGGGATGAGGGAAAGGGTAGAAGTCAGGGTTGTTAGTCATATTCAACAATTCATAGGGCAGCTGCCACAGCAAAGAATGATCTGGCCCAGAAGGCCAGTAGTGCAAAGGTTGAGTAACAGAGGCCTGGAATAGACTGGAGGGGGCCATGGATAAGAGCAAGGCAGACCAGTGAGGAGGCTACTACCATTAGCCCAGGTGGCAGGTGCTGGCAAGACAGGACCCAGGTTATAGTACAGGTTCACTATCTCTCACCTGAAATGCTTGGGACCAGAATTTTTTTAGTTTTCAAAGTTTTTCAGATTTTGGAATATTTGCATTATACTTAACTGGTTAAGCATCCCAAATCCAAAAATTCAACATCTAGAATGCTCTAGTGAGCATTTCCTTTGAGGGTAATATTAGCATTGAAGAAAGTTTTGTACTCTAGAGGATTTTGAATTTTTGGATTTGGGATGCTAAGCTTATAGTAGAAGAGGACAGATATTTTGAAGGCAGAACTGACAGGATTTGCTGACAGGTTGGATGTGGGTATAAGAGAAAAAAAGGGGTTCAGGCACTGTGGCTCACACCTCTGATCCTAGCACTCTGGGAGGCTGAGGCAGTGGATTACCTGAGCTCAGGAGTTTGAGAACAGCCTGAGCAAGAGCAAGACTTCATGTCTAAAAATACCCTGGCACTGTGGCAGGCACCTATAGTCCCAGCTACTTGGGAGACTGAGGCAAGAGGATCACTTGAGCCCAAGAGTTTGAGGTTGCTGTGAGTTATGACGACGCCACAGCATTCTATCAAGGGTGACAAAGTGAGACTCTGTCTCCTAAAAAGAAGAAAAAAAATTACAGCTGGGTTCGGTGGCTCACACCTGTAGTCCTGGCCTTCTGGCAGGCGGAGGCAGGTGGATTGCCTGAGCAAGAGCAAGACCTTGTCTCCAAAAATAGTTGGGTGTTGTGGCAGGTGCCTGTAGTTCCAGCTACTCAGGAGGCTGAGGCAAAAGAATCACTTGAGCTCAAAGAGTTTGAGGTTGCTGTGAGCTGTGGTGTGAAAGCACTCTACCAAGGGCAACAAAAGTGAGAATCTGTCTCAAAAAACAAACAAAAATGATTCCCAGGTTGTGTGCCTGTGCAGAAGGAAAAATGGAGTGGGGATGCTGGGTGAGGGGCAGGTTTGAATGCAATCAGTTCAACTGTGGTTGTCCTAGATTAGGGGGATCTTTTATTTTTATTTTTTTATTTTTTGAGACAGTCTCACTTTGTTGCCTGGGATGGAGTGCTATGGCATCATAGCTCACAGCAACCTCAAACTCAGGCTCAAGCAGTTTTCTTGCCTCAGCCTCCTAAGTAGCTGAAACTATAGGTGCCTGTCACAACATCTGGCTACTTTTAGAGACAGCGTCTTGAACCTGTGAGCTCAGGCAATCCACTCGCCTCGGCCTCCCAGAGTGCTAGGATTACAGGCGTGAGCCACTGTGCCCGGTGCTAGGGGAACCTTTTTGATATCCAAGTGGAGTTGTCAAGCAGGCAGTGGATATTCAGTGCCAAGAGTTGAGGTGAGATAGGCTGGGAAGAGACTTTCAGGGCTTGTCAGCAGCCTGATTTATCCCTTGTCATCCTCTGTCCCTTCCCTTCCTGGCATGTCTTTGTTCTTTGTGTGTCTAGGGTCAGGGAGGGAGAGGTGGGTCCCTACTGACCCCCTGTCTGCCCTGCCCAGGTGGATTATGTGGAGCCCAGCCAGAACACGATCTCCCTGAAGATGATCCCCCGTATTGACTATGACCGCATCAAGGCCCGAATGAGCTTGGTACCGTGGGGCTCTGCTGCCTGCAGGAGGGGTTGCGCTGGATCCCTACTGGTGGCCAAGCCGCTCTTCTCTCACCTTTCCCACCCATGCCTCTTTCCTCCATAGAAAGACTGGTTTGCAAAAAGGAAGAAGTTTAAGCGGCCTCCACAGAGGCTCTTTGACGCTGAGAAGATCAGGTGAGAATATCCTTGGGGACTGGCTGGGATGGGTCCCCAGGGCCTTTGGTATAGAATGCGCCTGTGTACATCCTCCTCAGGGGTGGGCCCCCTCTACAGGTTTAGTTTGTGAGTGGTTAGCGTGGAAGCACAGCCTCAGGTGGGTTGCTTCACATCCCTGTGCTTCCATTTCTTTCTTTCTTTTTTTTTTTTTTGGAGGTAGAGTCTCAAGCTGTCATACTAGGTTGAGTGCCATAGCATCATAGCTCACAGCAACCTCAAACTCTTGGGTGCATGCGATCCTCTTGCTTCACACTTTCTATTTTTAGTAGTGATGGGGTCTTGCTTTAGCTCAGGCTAGTCTCGAACTCATGAACTCAAGCAATCCACTTGCCTCGGCCTCCCAGAGTGCTAGGACTACAGGCATGAGCCACCACACCCCGCCTGTTTTTTTGTTTTTTTGGTTTTTTTTTTGAAGCTAGAGTCTCACTTTGTTGCCCTTGGTAGAGTGCCTGTTGTCACGCTCACAGCAAACTCACACTCTTGGGCTTAAGTGATTCTCTTGCCTCAGCCTCCCAAGTAACTGAGACTACAGGTGCCTACCACAACGCCCAGCTAGTTTTAGAGATGAGGTCTCACTCTGGTTCAGGCTGGTCTTGAACCTGTGAGCTCAGGCAATCCACTATCTCAGCCTCCCAAAGTGCTAGGTTTACAGGCGTGAGCCACCACACCCAGCCTTGTGCTTCTGTTTGCTCTGCTAAAGATGGATGGTAACAACTCCTGCTTCCTGGGATCATAGAATTAATTGAACTAGTGTGTGTGTGTGTGTGTGTGTGTTGGAGCCGCACTCAGTATGTGATAAATGAGGTTGATGGTATCAGATACTGAAGTGGAGTTTATGGATCTTGGCAGGCTTCCTAAAGTCTCTTTCCCTCATCTCCTTATTTCCACCTGAGATGGGGCTGTAGAGCCTCTTACTCTCAGATGTCTTCCCTGGTTTCCCAGCTGGGTGGAGGATCGAAGCAACCCAGGGCCAGCCTGGGGCTCCAACAGGGAGGGCAGGAGAGGAGGAGATGGAGAAAGGAGGTACCAGTGACACTCTTCTCTCTGGTCCTGTTCTGGAACCATTTGGGTGAGTCAGCCAGTTAAAGGTGATGAACACACCTTTTACTCTGCACCTGAGTCTGCTCATACATCACATGCCTGAACTGGACCCATTCACACCCTCAGTTTCTGCTGGGCCACAGGCCCCTGACATGCCCAGCAGAGGATGCTTGTCCCTTCTCCCAGATTCACTACGTGGAAAAGGTGGTTGAGTGAGTAAGCAGGAGGAACCTGACCTTACCTCTTCCATGTGTTTCCCTTTGGAGAGTGCTAGAGTCTCCCTTCCCCACTCAGGGAACATGGAGTAGGAACTAAGTATCGCCCACCCCACATTCAGAGGCACAGATAGACCAGAGTAGCAGAAGTAAGGTGCAGGCCTGACAGTCCCACCCACTCAATTTTGAATCCTAACTATTAGGCTCACTAGCTTGGTGACCTCTTGCTGGGACCTCCCTGAGCCTGTATTCCCTCACTTAAAAATTGAGGAGCATAATATAACTGATGTCACAGGGTTTGAGGAGGGGTCAGTGAGGTAGTGAAGGTGCAGGCCAGGCTAAGTGGTCATGAATATTAACTTGTATTATTGTCTGATACTAATACTTTGTTCAACTAATACTCACTAAGGCTGGGAACAGTGCTTCATGCCTATAATCCTAGCACTCAGGGGAGGCCAAAGTGGGTGGATTGCTTAAGCTCAGGAGTTCGAGACCAGGCTGAGTGAGAGCAAGACCCAGCTTTACTAAAAATAACAAACCCCTAGGTGGCACCTGTAGCTCAGTGGGAAGGGCACTGGCCACATACACCGAGGCTGGCAGGTTTGAACCCGGCCTGGGCCTGCTAAAACAACAATGACAACGGCAACAACAACAAAAATAGCCAGGCATTGTGGCAGGTGCTATAATCCCAGCTACTTGGGAGGCTGAGGCAAGAGAATTGCTTAAGCCCAAGAGTTAGAGGTTGCTGTGAGCTGTGATGCTACGGCACTCTACCCAGGGCCACAGCTTGAGACTGTTTCAGAAAAAAAAAAAGAAACTACAAATCAATAAAGGACTAGTTTTGCTGGCAACTAGTAATGTGAGCTACTTGGGAGGCTGAGGAAGGAGGATCGCTTGAACCCAGTTATTTGAGCTTGCTATGAACTATGATGACATCACGTCATTTAACCCCAGGGTGACAGAGTGGGACTCTGTCTACAAAAATAAATAAATAAAAACTAATAATCATTGAGCATTTGTTCTTGGTAAAGTAGGAGAAATAGGAGTGAATGGAAAATTTCTGCCCTTCTGGTGCTGTTGTACTAGTTGCAGAGACAGATCAAACACTAGCCTGCTGGACTGTGGCCAGTACTCTTGTGAAAGATGAATCAGGGAAGGGGGCCTTGGAGTGCAGGGGGTGGGGAATGTGTGCGCCTTCTTCCACGTGGGCCTTTGTGGTTTGTGAGCTGTTACTCCCCCCAAGTGGGTGTTTGCTGGGCTGGCTAGGCCAGTCCTCCCTGTGGTCTTCTCCTCCTTTGTCAGCCAAGGAAACTGAGGCACAGCAACATTCTTTTCTTGACCCCCTCTTTTTCATCTCCTCCTCACAAAATTCCAGGTCCCTAGGGGGTGATGTTGCCTCTGATGGTGATTTCCTCATCTTTGAGGGGAACCGTTATAGCCGGAAGGGGTTCCTGTTCAAGAGCTTCGCCATGTCTGCTGTGGTGAGGAGGGTTCCAGAGAGGGCATTGATGTTGGGGAGAGTAATTGGTCTTTCTCCTCCCTGTTGTCTAAGGGTATTCCTTAAGTTAGAGTGTCCCCTGGAGAATAATTCTCATGGTATCTCCAGCCCACTCAACTGGGCTATGGCACTGACTTCGGTCTGTTTCCTCCTGCCCCTGCCCCTGCCCCTGGGGCTCAGATCACAGAGGGTGTGAAGCCCACACTCTCTGAGTTGGAGAAGTTCGAGGACCAGCCAGAAGGCATAGACCTGGAGGTGGTGACTGAGAGCACAGGTATTTGACCACATCAGCAACCCAGGTCAAGGATGAGGGGCAGCTTGTGGTGCACAGCCCCCCGATCAGCCTTGTGACTATCCTTGCAGGGAAGGAGCGGGAGCACAATTTCCAACCTGGAGACAATGTGGAGGTTTGTGAGGGTGAGCTCATCAACCTGCAGGGCAAGATCCTCAGCGTGGATGGCAATAAGATCACCATCATGCCCAAGCATGAGGACCTCAAGGTGGGTACCAGGGCTGGGGCTCTTGGGTCTGAGAAGCAGGGCGTCAGACCTGAGGGTATGTGTCTGAGGGTATGTCTGCTTGTATGTGGGTATCCAGGAGAAGGTGTGTCTAGGCCTTCCTAGTGTTGTCAGGATACATCTGATGAGGTAATATGTGTGTGCAGCTCAGCATCAGGCTGGGGTGTATGCAGGCCTGCTTTTGTCATCTGGGGAAAGGTATGTCAGATTATATTTCTGGAGGCCTGGCATGTAGGTCCTATCTCCAGGGCCCTGCTAGGGTGTCTCTTTGGGGGTAAATGTGCTGTACATGTGTGGGTTATATGTTCAATGTTTCTGTTCTGGGTTTTTTTATTTTTTTTTTATTTTTTTATTTTTTGAGACAGAGCCTCAAGCTGTCCCCCTGGGTAGAGTGCCATGGCATTACAGCTCACAGCAACCTCCAACTCCTGGGCTCAAGCGAGTCTCCTGCCTCTGCCTCCCAAGTAGCTGGGACCACAGGCACCCGCCACAA
>CAUYTI010070968.1:0-28962 GCA_963575145.1 Galago senegalensis | reverse complement strand
CAAAGCTCTGAAAGCAAAGAAAAAAAAAAAAGGTTCTGTTCATATCTCTTGCCAAGTGGGAAATGAAATTGCTTGTTCTTTTTTTGTTGATTAATTTGAGTTCTCTGTAGATTCTAGTTATCAACTCTTTATCAAACTCATACCCTGCAAATATATTTTCCCATTCTGAAGGTTGTCTATTTGCTTTACTTGTGTCTTTAGCTGTGCAGAAGCTTTTCAGCTTAATTAAGTCCATTTGTTTATTTTTATTGTTGTTGCAACTGCTGCTGAAGTCTTTGTCATAACTAATGAGTATTTTGTGCTTGGCCAACTTCTACTTCACACTGTAGGTCTCACTTTTGGTGTCATTTCCTTAAGGAAGCTTTCCAGAACTTCCTTCTACCCACATACCAGGTTAAGTCTACTTCATAATTGAGGAACTGTAGATAACTAGTAAATACTTAAAATAATACTCAACCTTATTAGTAATTTAATGTAAATAAATGCAAAGGATATATCATTTTTACCAAATTAGGGAAAAATTTTGAGGTAACACATTATATAAGGAAGATACTGCTAGTATTGGTACAACTTGCATGAAAAGAAATTTAGCATTATGTCTTAAAAAGTTATTCATGTATACAGCTATCATTTAATAAAAAAATAAAGTGCAACAAGGAATTATTTTGTTAGTTTGACATTTATCAAGAGCCTACTTACTGTATGCCACACTGTGTGCCCTGACCTCAAGTAATTTATAATTTATCAAAAGATGTTTGTCAAAACTCTGTGGCTCTGCGACTGTAGCTCAACAGGTAGGGTGCCAGCCACATACACTGGAGCTACTTGTGAGGCCACATTCGAATCTAACCTGGGCCTGCCAAACAACAATGATAACTACAACCAAAAAATAGCCGGGCATTGTGGCAGGTGCCTGTATTCCCAGCTACTTGGGAAACTGAAGCAAGAGAATTACTTAAGCCCAGGAGTTTGAGGTTGTTGTGAGCTATGATGCCACAGCACTCTACCAAGGGCGACAAAGTGAGACTCTGTCAAAAAAAAAAACAAATTTGTTTGCAATTGCACAAAATTAAAGTGAACTTAAATTTCTGACAATTGGTAAATGGTTAAATATACTTCATTATAGCCATGTGAAAATGTTATGCCACAATAAGAGCTTTTGTAGAATGGACAAATCCTAATGCTATATAATACTAATAATTATTAATCTTAAACATAGGATACTAAATATGATCTCCATTATATACAAATATTCATAGAAAAATTACAAATAAATGTCAGAAATATTAACAGTAGTTGTTTTGGGTGATTTTTGTATACTTTACTATGTTTTCAAAATATTCTATAAGGAATGTATTTTACTATTATGATGAGAAAATATGTTTAAAAAACACAAAATTAATAAATTTTTTTGAGACATGGTCTTGCTCTACTGCAAAGGGGTAGTTTAGCGGGATTATCAGTGCAGCCTCAAATTCCTGGGCTCAAGCAAACCTCCTATGTCAGCCTCCTGCATAGCTGGGACTACGGGCATTCACCACCAAATTCAGCTAATTTTTAAAGCATTTTTTGCAGAGATGAGGTCTCACTATGTTGCTCAGTTTTGAGCAACCATCCTCAAGTGATCCTCCCACCTTGACCTCCCAAATGATAGGATTATAAATGTTAGCCATTGTTCCCAGAATAGAATTCTTTAAATTCTATTTTTAAAGAAAACATTATGATCTCATTACATGTACAATCTAAAAATGTAGATTCTAAAGGCATAGAAGTAGAAAGTACAATGATTGTTACCCAAGACTGAAGGGAGGTAGTTACCCCAGAGGAATGCAGCGAATGGGGGATTGTTTATCAAAGGGCACAGATTTCAGATAGGAAGATCAAATTTTGAGATCTATTGCACAACAGGGTGACTATAGTCAACAGAAATGCATTGCATACTTTAAAAAATACATGGAAACTCCTCCTTTGCCTTGATAACTAGTAACTTTCATCTTCAAAGTGAAATGTAGCATTTTTCTAAGGCATTCACTTATCTATGGAAACTTAGATATATAGTAATAACCTAATGGTTATTGCATTAATACCTTTATAGCCACACAACTTCTATACTTCCTATGTGCTAATATCTTATTTGGAGCTTTGCCAAAGGAATACTTTACCTATGGTAAAGTGGCATCATGTGCATTAATAATATACAGAGTTTTAGTGAGAAAACCTCTAAATCTATCTTTTAATGCAGTTACCTTCTTTGTTCCTCACAGGCAGCCCTGGAAGCATTAGATGAACTGGACCTGTTTGGTGTGAAAGGTGGGCCTCAGTCAGTTATTCATGTTCTGGCTGATGAAGTGCAACACTGCCAGGTAAGGGAGTATGGAAAATGGAAATGGCAAGTTTTATTCTTGCTGAGGCTCTGATTTAATATGAACTTTAGATTAAGGAGTGCTGAATGAAAGTACGTAATCTAATTATTACCATGTGTCCCCCCAAAATGACTTTATCAAGCATCCTGTACTGAAATAATCCTGATAGATACAGCATAGAATGTAAAATAGTCCCATTCTTTCATGCAAAGTTATAAAGGGATACCACCGTGGTTGGAATTATCCACTGTTGTCTTATCAAAGGGCAGATATGATCTCTATTCCTGAGTATTTTCTTTTCTAAATATACAAAGAGAATAGGGGACAGTAGATTTTAAAAGTTTTTGATAGTGGCTCTAAAACATTTTCTTCTTCCTGGTTGACTCTAGGGTTAGATATTTGGAGATTGGACTGTTTAAGTATTCAGTTTAGTTTAGGATTATTGAACATTCAAACGTATTGAATGATTTAGGTTCTTTTTATTGGCAGGAGGAATTTTCTCCTTTTCCTCAAACCCTGATTAGATACCTATGGTGTCCTATTTTTTTCTTGAGACAAGAGTCTTACTATGTTGCCCTCAGAGGGCTGTGGCATCACATCACAACTCACAGCAACCTCAAACTCTTTGGCTTAAGTGATTCTTTTGCCTCAGCCTCACAAGTAGCTGGGACTATAGGCCCCTGTCACAGTGCCCGGCTATTTTTGTTATTGTTGTTGTTGTCATCGTTGTTTAGCAGGCCCAGTTCAGGTTCAAACCTGCCAGCCCCAGTGCATGTGGCTGGTGCCCTAACCACTGAGTTACAGGCACTGAGCCCATTGTGTCCTATTGAATATAAAATTACCTTCTGGTTTTACTAACACAAAATTTTCCAGGGCAAAAATATGTCAAAAATACAAGAGCTAAGCTGTCTTCTCAGAAGCTACATTTTCTCTTACTTTATTGATTCATGAACAGCAGTTTAAGAATGGGGAAAGATGGCTCGGCACCTGTGGCTCAAGTGGCTAAGGCGCCAGCCACATACACCTAAGGTGGCGGGTTCGAATCCTGCCCGGACCCGCCAAACAACAATAATGGCTGCAACCAAAAAATAGCCGGGCGTTGTGGTGGGTGCCTGTGGTCCTAGCTACTTGGGAGGTAGAGGCAGGAGACTCGCTTGAGCCCAGGAGTTGGAGGTTGCTGTGAGCAGTGAAGCCATAGCACTCTACCTAGGGGGACAGCTTGAGGCTCTGTCTCAAAAAAAAAAAAAAAAGAATGGGAAAAGCACTTAGAGCAGGATTAAGACAAAGGATGATTTATAAAAACAGCTAATTTTCTAAGTACTCACTTTTAAATAATATTTAGGTTTAGGTTTTCTTCTGAATAAATCTTTTGAATTATTCAATTAATAATTTTGAAATTATTTAATAATAAATAATATTATTTTAATATAAAATAATAATTTTGAAATTATTATTTCTTCCATATAAATCTTTTGAAACCAAAGCTCTTAGTTTTACAATGCCAAAGTATTTATTTTAATGCATCACTTTTAACTTCCTTTCTTAGTCTATCCTTAATTCACTACTGCCCCGTGCTTCAACATCCAAAGAAGTTGATGCTAGTCTACTTTCAGTGGTTTCCTTCCCAGCCTTTTCAGTAGAGGATAGCCATTTGGTGGAGCTCACAAAACAGGAAATCATCACCAAGCTTCAGGTATGTCCCTGTCTGGCTTTTTCTTCATTAAGGCTATGATTTTAAGGGGAAATTAGTGCCTTTGAGGACTTTGAGTGTGATCTGTGTCTGTAATTTTAAGAAACTTAATTTTTCCAAGTTGTCCTGTTAAAAATAGTTTCTTTTTTTATTATTTCAGGTTAATATGAGGGTACAAATGATTAGGTTACATGTCTGTGTTTGGTGGGTAAAGTTCAAGTTGTAGTTGAGCCTGTAATCCAGGGGCTATGCTGTATATACTTACATTGTGCCCATTATGTAAGAGCTTTCCAATGCCCCTCCCTCCTCCTTCAACCCCCTATTTGAATTTCATTGTGTTTTTCACTCCTGTGAGTATAAATTTGTTTATCTATTGATTTCATATTGGTATTGAGTGCATTGGATGCATTCTTTTCAATTTTTTTTATTTATTTCTTATTTTTTATTTCTTATAGTATAACTGTGTACATTAATGCAATCATGGGGTATAGTGTACTGTTTTCATACACATTTTGAAATACTCTCATCAAACTGGTTAACATAACCTTCATGTCATTTTCTTAGTTATTGAGTTAAAACGTTCATACTCTGCTTTTAGATTCACTTGTACCCTTGTAAGATAAAACATAGAGGTGACCCCACCAATCTCCCTCCCTTCACCCATCTACCCTCCTCACCTCGCCCTCCCACCCCCTTCCCATATTCTAAGGCTATAATTAGGTTATGGCATTCCTATAAAAGCTATGAATAGTTTCACAGTAGGGCTGTGTACATTGGATACTTTTTCTTCCATTCTTGAGATACTTTGCTAAGAAGAACATTTTCCAATTCCATCCATATAAACATGAAGGAGGTAAAGTCTCCATCCTTCTTTAGGACTGCATAGCATTCCATGGTGTACATGTCTAAAAGCAGAGTATGAATGTTTTAACTCAATAACTAAGAAAATGACATGAAGGTTATGTTAACCAGTTTGATGAGAGTCTTTCCAAAGGTATATGAAAACAGCACATTGTACCCCATGATTGCATTAATGTACACAGTTATGCTATAAGAAATTTAAAAAAAAGAAAAGAAAAGAAACACTCAAAGTCAAACCTCTTAGTGTTAATGGTATCATGCTACTCAATTGCACTGCCACAGAACTTGTAAAAAGTATCCTCTGCTGACATGGCATCACGTAATGCTATGTTAGAAAATGGAGTTGTATTTAACTCATTTTGTTGTTGTTGTTATCATGATGCTTGATGTTAACACAAAAATATTCTCTAATTATCTTACATTTAAATAATAGGTAGATTTAAAATCACACACTGTTTTCATTTTTCCTTGTTGTTAGCTAACCTTTTCAGTTTGCACGTTTGTTGTTATTTCATATTTTATTTTATCGTCAAACTTCTATTTAGTAGCACTTGTCATCCATGACATAACATCAAGTCCAATTTCACATTTAAACATTTGTTGTTAAACATTCGAACACTTTCAGGGTGTTTGTAGGTTATTTAGTCTGCTGTATTTAAGGAAAGAGAAGTTAAATTTGAATTTTGAAGATATTATCCTTATATGGCAAGAAAAATAAAAGCCTTTCTCACATTCTATCATTATTCTGAGCTGCACTCTATTTCAAAGTAGAGCCACCCGTTGTTTGATAATAATTAACACATAACTGAATGAATGTACAATAAGTTAATTGAATTTTTCGTACCTTAGTTAGAAATTTAAATGCCGGGATAAATTAGATGAAATTAGATGGTCTGACTGGTTTGATTCTAGGAATTTTGTATTAGCTGTGAATGTGTGAATCTACCCATATAGTTCACTTCTGAAACTTAGAAAATTGTAATTTCTGAGTTCTATGCAAAGTAAATGTTATCCTAGTTGCATTTTCTAGCTAGCATCCTGAATAGTTCTAGCACATGCTAGGCACTGGAATTGACATAATTGATTAACACATCCTTGTAGAAATACTAACAGAAAATCTCCTATGTACCAAAGTCAGCTAGACATTGTGCATAGACAGGAGCCATATAAAATATGTAATTGACTAAATATATAATATTTACATTTAATAACAGAGTAACTGGCATCATATTCCCCTATTTATTCTCAGAGGCATCATCATAGTTCAGAACCATGTTAAGAATTTTTCAAGGTTTCATAGAAACTTACTGGCATTCTAGTTTCTTTTCTAATTTCTGCTTTCCAGAATATCCTTTGTAGTGGATGTTTTATTACACCGGTGCAGTGAAATTTTGATACAATCTGTCATCTTGCATGGTTTCTCCCATGGTACATGTTTGCCCTAATCTTTTTTCCATCCTCTCAATTTTGAAGAGAAAATGCATGCATTATTTTCTTCCTCTGCAATATTTCCCACTTGGTTGGTTTCCAACAGCAGAAGCAGTAGCTCTGAAGATTTAATTGGAGGAGCAAATCATCCTCTACAGAAATGAAGAGACCCTCATTAATTCATCAAAGGTGGTCAGATGGCCTGAATAAGAATCAGAGGTGCTTTAAAAAGATAATTAAACTAGGTTCAGGAAAAGGTATGGGAAAATACAGAAATGTGGAAGTCTTTTCACTGGAGTCAGTCCCATGCCTTATATTTGGGATAAAGTAATCAAAGAAGATATTTTCAATTTGCTAAAATAAGACAGCTTTTTGGGAAACAGCTCAGTTTTTAAAATCACCCTTATTAATTGTAATGGTGCAAATGTGTATCAAGTATGACAGGGAGAGCCATAACGTAAATTTCCATTCCTTTACTTTTTAGCGGTGCTGGGCATTAGCATGTTTGTTTCTAATGAATGTGAGGATATAAAGGCATAAGACTTTCTCCCAGGGAATTAACAATCTGATAGGACTCATTTTGGTCATAAAATATAAAAGCATGTGTGCATAGGTGAGTATATATAAATATATATGTGTGTATATGTAATTATTTCAATATGTGTGTGTATGTATGGAACACCTGAGATCAGAATTTCAATAGCCATTTGGTAAATTGTATGAAATGAGCACACTTATAAATACAAATATATTTCAAAATTTACTAATTTTTATTTTAATGACAATAAAGTCTATTGTTATACAGTGAAGAGTCATTTAACAAAGGGAATACCTTCTGAGAAATGCATCATTAAGCAATTTCATCGTTATGGAAACATCATAGAATGTATGACACAGACCTAGCTGGTAGTCAAGTACACATCTGGGCAATACGATGGTACTTACTAGCTAATACTCCTATGCTAAAAACATGTGCATTATGTTACTGTACTGAGAACTGTAGGCAATTGTAGTACACCCATAGGTATATGTCTGTCTCATCAACATACAAAAGGTATAATAAAAATACAGTATAAAATATAAAACTTGATACCCCTGTATAGGTAGGGTGACCAGACGTCCCGCTTTTGGTGGGACAGTCCCACTTTTTAACAATTTGTTCTGAGTCCCGTGACGTTTTAAAAAAAAATTCCGATTTTTGGAAAGAATGCACCAAGGGATGGGAGAACAGGAAGGGAATATACAATACAGTTTTTGGTTGCCATGTGGCTATTTCGCCAGAATATGAGTTTTATATTATTTTTGTTAATTTTATAATGTTAAATTGTAATAATAACAAATAATTGTTAAGAAGTGATTATGGAGAACTGCTTATCAAAGTTTGCATTGTTGTCAGGCATTGCCCTGCCCGTCCCCTGCCCCACCCTCGCCCTGCCCCCTGGCCATGTTGTCCCTGCTTTACAAATGTTAAAATCTGGTCACCCTATGTATAGGCCATCTACCATGAATAAAGCTTGCAGGATTAAGGTTAGAAGTTGCTCTCAGGGTGTCAGTGAGTGGCAAGTTAATGTGAAGTCTATTTTTTTTTTTTTTTTGAGACAGAGCCTCAAGCTGTGTCCCTGGGTAGAGTGCTATGACATCACAGCTCACAGCAACCTCCAACTCCTGGGCTCAAGCAAGTCTCCTGCCTCAGCCTCCCAAGCAGCTGGGACCACAGGCACCCGCCACAACGCATGGCTATTTTTTGGTTGCAGCCATCATTGTTGTTTGCCTGGCCCAGGCTAGATTCGAACCCACCACCTTAGGTGTATGTGGCTGGCGCCTTAGCCAGTTGAGCCACAGGTGCCGAGCCCTGAAGTCTAGAATATTACTGCATGCAACCATGAACTTTATATATAAATACTGTGCACTTACTTAGGCTACACTCTGTTTATAATTTTTTTTCTTTCCTCAGTAATAAATTAATCCTTGCTTACTATAAATTTTTTACCTTATCAATTTCTTAATTTTTTTAAACTTCTTGAGTGTTTTGTAATAACATTTAGCTTAAAATGCCAATGCATTGCATAGCTCTACAACCAGTTTTTTTCTTTATATCCTATCCCATGCGCTTTTTCCTATTCACAAAAATTTTAATTTATTTATTCAGATTTTTACTTTTTAAATGTTTGCATTACAAACTAAGACACAAACACGCACATCCTCCTAGGTCTGCACAGGCTCCGGATCATCAGCATAGCCTTTTTCTACCTCTGTGTCTTGTCTCACGGGAAGGTCTTCAGGAGCAAACATGCGTGGAGCTGCTATCTCCTATAATAACAATGCCTTCTTCTGAATTATCCCTGAAGCACCTACGTGAGGATATTATACAGTTAACGGTCTTTGCAAGTAAAAGAAACACACTCTAAAATAACGATGAAAAGGATAGTATAGTAAGTACATACACCAGTAACCTTCATTATCATTATCAAATATTCTGTACAGGAAATAATTGCATGGGTTATACTTTCACATGACTGACAGCGTGGTGGGTTTATTCATACCAGCGACCTCACATATATGTAAGCAATGACATCACAATGGCCATACTACCACTAGGCCTTAGGAGTTTTTCAGCTCCATTATACTATTATGAGATCACCATCTTCCAAGTGGCTCATCATAATAATACATTGTTACTGGCGACTGACTACCTCACAACTTATTTGTGGATAGTTAGTTGTCTCAAAATAAAAAATTCATTACAGGAAATCCTAATCTATTCAATATGATGCCATCATTCAATGGTAATAGTCAGTGTTACAAATATAAATACAATTTTGTGGGTCTATGTTGATATCTAATAAACAAAAATCCATTAGTCATTTCAAATCAGTGTCTCCTGATTGTAATTATTTGAAAACATTTCAATGTTCATTAAGTAAAAACTATTTTAAGTTAATTTTATGGTTTATATTATAATTGCACTTGAAGGTTTGACTGATGGTTCCAGAACCAGTACATTTACGTACTAATGTATTGTCTACAAAACAGGAATGCCACTGCCTGATAAACCCACTAACCTATGCTTGATGGGCTTTATTGTTATGAGTTACTTTTATATTTTTAATGAAAATTAAATAATCTATATGAAAAATTTATTTGACTCAGTACTCATATTTAATATGGACCTAAAATGCACTATATAAAAAACTTATTTTGAGAAAAATGTTGTTAGATACTTCCTAATTTGTTTTGAGTTTTTACAGACATTTTAAAATCTTTAATCGGGGTTCCTCCAACTTTTTTTTTTTTTTGATGCTGTCAACAAACAAATCTCAGTCATTTCTAATCTCTCTGGGCCTTCAGTGCTGCCAATTATTCCCTCTTTGTTCTTAAACAACTGTCAATTCCACTCTTCTCAATGTCTTCTCCAAATATCCACAACTCTCCTACCTCGCTCTGTTCTAACACTAGCTCGAAGCATAGTCAAATTACAAGGAAAACCCTCAATAACAAATGGCCCTTTCTAACCAAAATTCCTTTAAACCAATGATTACAGCATAATCACTGGCCTGTGTCCTTTGGCCAGGTGGCCAGGTGTCCTGGCTACCTTTAATCATAGCATTCTAGGAGGCAGAGGCAGGAGGATTGCTTGAGTGCAGGAGTTCAAGACTAGCTCTGAGCAAGAGGGGAGACCCTCAAGAGTAGAATGTGAACGTTTTAAAGCAATAACTGAGAAAATGACATGAAGGCTGTGTTGACCAGTTTGATGGAAGTATTTCAGAATGCATGTGAAAACCCCACACTGTACCCCAGAAGTGCATTCATGTACATAGTTAACATTCAATTAAAAAAAAATAAAAAAATTTAAAAAAAGAAGCTGCTACAAAAAAAAAAAAGAAATCTACCCGAATTTATTTATTCATCAGCATTTTATAGAGTAAGTGCTAGGTGTCCTGTCCTGTGATACCAGTTGAGGCAAACAAAAAAAGAAAATCTGCCCTCCAAGTTTTCTCTAACTAACTAACTAACTAATCTAGTAAGAAATTAAGTCTATCATACAATTACTAAGGCATAGGTGACAAACATTTGTTTCATTTTTTCAGAGGGAATCCCTCGCTGACTCTTGACTCTATTTGATAGCAAAATGAGTCTAGCCTGTTTGTTATATCATAGTGTCACTTTGGCTCATATGAACGTTTGTCCTTACCCAGGTGGTCACATGTACTTCTTTTTAGTTGAAGAGTCTTGGAAATTGTTGAACGTATAGGCTCCAACTCATCTTCAGTCCTGAAATGCAAGTATCCTCCTACAGCCTACATCTAAAGGGACGAGGAAAAATAACAAGGACAGTCATTTTCATGGTAACAAAGGCAAGACACAGGAGTTGCCTCGGGTCTTTGACATAGAAGACTCCTCCAGACCTGGATATTATCCAGTTCTGGATCGTATTCTGGCAACTCGACCCTATCAAAGTAAAACCGATGAATATTTCCTTCATCATTCTGTACCCAAAACTTTTCCTAGGAGTGACTCTTTATATTATCTGCTCAACAAACTTTGCATTGATTAAATGATAAATTGATCTCTTTCAGTAGTAGTCAGGGTAATATGTTGGCTTCGGTATGATTATTTCAAAGACACTTGCTGTTTTTCCCACCCATTTCTTTTGGTTTTGCAGCTCTTGGAGATCTGCCCGTTTTTCATACAGTGAGGCTATGAAAACAGAAAGCTGCCTCCTTCTGTGCAGCCAGGCAAGGTGTGGAGCAAACACAGCGATTCAGATTCTGTTCTCGGTACATTCAGAGAAGTTTAGTTTGGGGTTTGATGGTTTTTGAATAGTTTGAAGATTGTTAGACCTGGGAGTATTCTAAGTGAGGTCTGCAGAACCATGCTGATCTGTTATAATGAAATGCGATTTCACTGGCAAACATTTCTTCTTAAGGGAAGAAACATTTACTTCAATGGCAAACTGTAAGTATGCTCTGTGAGCGAAACTGCATCTCTGTGTGAATGTTCACCTCACAGCCCCCTATCCGTGAGAGAGATGTGGGTCACTACCACAGCGAGTGTGCTCAAGATGGCACATCGTGCAATGATTCCATTCATTATTAGAAATCAGGTAGACACGCCTATACTTTGGGAACTAAGCTTTCATTTCAGTATGAGAACAACATATGCAACTCAGCCTTAAAAAACATATAAGAGAGGAAGAAATAGGATTTCAGGCCAAATACAATATATGATGGTGAAATATTATTTCAGTGGCAAATGTTTTTTTCTCAATGAAAGAAAACATCTAGCTGAATGGCCAACTATAGGTCTGCTCCTTTAGGAAACCTACATCTACATGTGAACATTCACCCCACAGCCACTTTCAGTAAGCAGGATATGTGTTCCTATCAAGGTGCCTATGTACGGTTCAACACAGTACACTGGGAGATGATTCCATCTCTATCCATTTCTACCTGGTTCCTGCACAGGTAGAGATGCATAGACCAGGAACTAAGTTTTCATTTCAGTTTGAGAACAACATAGGCAACCCGGCCTTAAAAGCCTCTAAGAGAAGGAACAGGATTTTGCTTCAAATGCTATATGTGATAGTGAAAAGCTATTCCTGTAGGGAATTATTTCTTCTCAGTAAAAGAAAATGTGTAGTTGTATGGCAAAAGCTATAGGTACGCTACATTAGTAAAACTGCATCTATACGTGAACATCCACCTCACAGCCACCTTCAGGGAGAGAGATACATGTTCCTACCAAACCGAGTGTGTATTGTAAAAGTTCACCCACTGTGATGGAAAGCTATTTCACTGAAAAACATTTCTTATTGAAATAAAACCCCTTTTCTGAAATACTCTTCTAGGCTTTAGAAACCTGTAAGAGGAGAAACAGGATTTCTCTCCAAACGGGATATGTGATGATGCAAATCTGTCTCACTGGAAACATTTCCTCTCAGTGAGAGAAAACATCTAGCTGAACAGCAAACAAAACTGTTGATTTTGTTTTCAAACAATAGCTCAGTTTTGCCCATTTTCCTGCAACGCTCTCTTTTGGCAGTACAGTGTCATCTTACATTTGAACTAAGGTCTATGATCTAATCTGATTTCTAATCTCTCCTTTCTTGAAGTCATTCTCTAAATAGCTAACCAGAATGTCAGAATAATCTTTAAATTTGCAAATTAGATTCTGACTTCCTCTACCCGAAACCATTTTAGTGGTATCCTACTGAATACATAATTAAAAACAAAAATAAACAAAAACAACAAAAAAAGAAACCACATCTAAATCTAAAAAAAAAAAAAAAAAAAATCTAAATCTTTAACAGGTCTCCAAGTCCTGTGTTAGCTGAATTTCTACTTTTATTAGCATATCATATACTTATCCTGCATCTTTTTCTGTGCTTTCTTGTTGAAAGTCACTTCCTCAAGTGACTGTTCTGTCTTATCCTGGGGCTCTGTGCAGGATGGTTCATCTGCCTGAGGTCCCTTTACTTCTTTTTAAATAAGTCACACATTCTCCATTAGGTCTTTGCCTCAAAAATTCCTTAGGGATTGTCCCCATTTCCTCAACAATCTAAATCAGCAGGCCTTCTTGCATCTCATCAAAATCTTTTCTGTTGTTCCATAATACAGGTGATAATTTGTCATTATAACTTTACTTCAGTGAGTATTAGATCCATACTTTTCCTCCATAAGTCTATCAGCTCCACTAGGACTGGTTTACTCCATTCATCTCTGCATGTTCAATATCAACAGAATACTGCTACCTAAAAGGGATACAGCCACTACTAGTGGAATGTGTAAATAAATGCATAAAAGAATGAATGAATTGATAGTATTCAAGGAAAAATATTCCAAAAGCTATTCATATGCTACTCAATTTATCTCAGGGTGAAAGTTAAGGCTGCCAAAGTGTAAATAGCAGTGCTTGTCAGTCAGAGGTTCTCAACCTTGTCAGAGCTTGATAATTAAATATAAAATTGAAAAAAAATCCAGTTTCTCAAGAACCACCCCAAAAAGACTCAGGTGTCAAGATTTCTACTTCTGAGTTGATTCTAATGTGGTTAAGACTGAGAGTCATATTAATGATCTTGGAGAACTAGATATTCCCCAGCATCATGAATACTGGGTAGGTTACAATCACATTTTAAATGTTCAAGAGAACATTTAAGACACAAAGGTGAATTTTATGTGAATCAGATTTTATTTGAAGTCTCTCTTCAGAGCATGGCTACTAATTTGCCTCAGAGTCTCAATTTCATGGCTTGTTAAATTCAGCCCTTCGTGAGATTTTCTATGTCTTTCCAACTTTCCTTTGTTTTTTCTTTTTCTACCCTTTGGTTCTTACCCATGACGTAAATTATTCTCCACAAGATGTGTAGTAAATTCTTACATTCAACAGATACGCTTAAAAAACAAACAAACAACAACAAAAACAAAAACTTCACCCAAGCCATGTACGAGTTTAATTCAGGCAATAATTTTGAGTGTCATGGAAACCATGAAATTGTGCACTGCTAACATTCCATGCCCTAAACTCTCCTCCCTTCCTTCCTTCTGACATTTGGTACTTCCAGGCAAAAACAGCATGCGTGGTCTGTACCTCTCTTCTTTATGCTAACTACCATATCCCTTCATGAGTAACACTAAAATTCTGGGAAATATATATAAATTATATACAATATATAAATTCTAGTAAATATATATAGAAACATACACACATGTGCATATATATGTATATATTATACTTTATCAGGGGAAAAATTTAATTCATTGGAAATTACTATGTCTCACGTGGTGCACGAAATAAACATTATTAACAGTAGCAGATGGGTATCTTTGGACTCAGGGATGAACACCTCTTTTTAATTTCTTTTAAGGGTTGGGCATAATTTTTCCCTGATGGCCCTTCCGTGGTGTGACTTTCTGACTCATTCTGAAGCCCAAGGTAAAAAGAAACCTTGTCCCTTCCTCAAGGTCAATGGCTCCTCATAGTCATGGGAATGTAACCAACAAGAATTCCATATATCACCCCCACAGAAACCAAGGGAAAGAGGTGAAAAGATGCTGGCAGATGTCTCTGGAGAGGTTACAGATCTTGTACAGTTGTATTAGAATGGAGAGATATTCCAGGAGACAGACAACTCAGCCTGATCCTCTGCCATACTTCTTCCATAATCAGAGATGTTCTCACCCTTCACATAGAATGCAAGCAGCATCAGCAGATGAGCACTTGGCCATCTCTGCTCCATCTCTTCATGGAACCAGCCTCTAACCCAGGGAGTGGAAAGCTTTAATTATCATGAGGTCAGAAGAGCTCAGCCGTTGGGTCCCTCTCTAATTTCCCATTTTCATTTCTGGAGGTCCAGTGAGGAGACCCTCTGGTGTTCAGATTTTTCACCTGAACGTGGTCTACCCAGAAGATCTTTCTTCTTATTTTCTAACTTTTCCACACATCCTGAAGTTTTAGGTTTCCCAAAGTATCTGCCAGGCTTCATGTACTTATCTTCATACTGGAAGTGTTTGTGAATGTGATCTCTACCTGTAGCCAAAGCTTATTCTGAAGAATTCATTAAGCAGATACGAGAACAAACATATCCCCATGTCCTCAGATCTCCTCCTCAGGAATTTGGTTTAACCGTGAAGTCAATCCTACAATAATTCTCCCACTCACAACATGAACTCATGTTTCTGTTAAAATCATGCTGTTGTAGGGTGGTGCCTGTGGCTCAAGGGCGCTGGCTCCATATACCAAGGATGGCAGGTTCAAGCCTGGCCCCGGCCAAAAACTGCAAAAAATAAAAAATAAAACATGCTGTTGTATATAATTTCCTTATGGAGACTGAAGCTACCACCCCTTCTACTTTCTACCAAAGTTGTTTGATTAACAGCCATAATGACAGAAATGGAGTCCTCTTGTTTTCCCTGACAGTAATTTTTTTTCTATCTCTCAAAGTATCCACTTATTCATACTGCCCTAATTTTTTAAACACAATCTAGTCTCTCTAAGAGTGCCTAGAATCTTTCCCTTTAAACACAGAACTTTTTTTTCTCCTCTTAAGTTCAGGTGTAAGGTAATCCACAAAATGAACATTTTTGTTTCTGAAACTCTTCTTTTTTCTGTTTCAAAGTTGGTATCACTTTATGGAACATTCATAAACTATGGTCTTAATGTTCTTAAGGCAAATGTCTTTGCAGGCTTCACAGACTCTCTATGTTTGCTGGTGATGCTCTAAAATCCTGTGCTACCTCACACCCAGTGCTGCCACCACACAGTCCTTGTGGGAGAACAGATTAAAATGATGCTGGTAAAAAAAAAAAAAAACGTTGTTATTTTCACTCTATGGTGGTTACTAGATCAACACATTATATTACAATAATTATGTGATTTTGTTTGTTTGTTTTGAGACAGAGTCTCACTATGTCACCCTTGGTAGACTGCCATGGTGTCACAGCTTACAGCAAACTCTTGGGCTTAAGAGATTCTCTTTCCTCAGCCTCCCTAGTAGCTGGGACTACATGCACCCACCACAACACCTGGTTATTTTTCTGTTGCAGTTTTCATTGTTGTTTAGCTGTCTCAAGCCAGGTTTGAACCGACCAGCCTCAGTGCATGTGGCCAGCTCCCTACCCACTGAACTACAGTCACCACCCAATTATACGAAATTATTTACCTGAAGCCCAGACCAGTCCCAGAAGGGGAAATTAATGTAAAGAGACAACATTAAAAGCTAAAGTTAATTTGTATTTTTGTTTTCACTACACAAGAAAAGATACTCAAACCCTATTTCTTTCTAAGACTTATTGTGAGGATTCTGCCCATAAGTTCCCTGGCCTTTTTCCTGCCTTCAAGCATACTCACTTATTAATATTTAGTTTACATGTAAACCTCTAGTTGAAATTGCTGCAAAAGGAAACAGTGGAAAAGTTGAAGGCCAAGCCGAAAAAGAAAACAACTTTTTTTGGTAGGTGGTCAACTGCAGATAGGGAGAATACAACTGGAATTTATATTTTTAAAGTCTGTTATGGATACTTTATCCAAGAGGTGATACATAACTTTAAGGGGTCAGTTATTAAGTCCTGTGCTCTGGTCCTAAGGTGGTGGTAATAGAAAGGCAGCTGAAACCTGGGAAAAGAGTAATCCAGTGAATATGATCAAGGGAAACTAGACCCTTCTCAGAACAGTATTTTTCAGGGAGGCTTCCAAAGGGATGTCCACTTTGTACATAGGAAAGACTTTTGCCAAAAATACTGAGTCCCTCTATTACAATGAAAATACAGCCTATTACACAGAGGTTAAGAGTTAGCCTAACAGATTTGGGATATTTAAGGCAAGTGAGGACCATCCCAGTCACTAACTGATTCTGCAGTTCCGTCTGGAACTATCCCTAGTAAAATGGCAATCACTATCACATTTACTTCTCTGGAATTAGTTTATTCCTTCTCTGCTATTTGTGACCAGGAATTAGCCTCTGCTTCTCTATTGCCTTGACTTTGACCTAGATGTTCAAATCTCACCTGGCCCAACTTTCTCATGTGGACCTGACCACATGTAAATAAAAACTGAGGTTTATCAGTATGGCTGGAGATGTACGTTCATTCTGTCTCCCCCTCTGTATCTATATTTATAGATGGGTATGCATATTTATTTTTTCACCCTCTAATATCATTTATGCCAAAGGTTTCCCACAATGATTTTTTTTTCTGATAAACTGTCATTACACATACTGGGCTTTCTTTTTAGTTAATATGTCTTCAGCCTATTCATGTGTGATTTGTTGGTCAGCTTTTTATAAAATATTTTTCTAGTGGAAGATTGGTGTACTTTGTTAGCCTGAGAACTAACATAAAACTGTTTCTTCTTACGATGAAAAATAGTTAAGCAATGGTTGCTGTTAAATTGTTTTACCGTCTCTATTACATTATGAAAACATTGCTTTGGCATAATAGCTCCCTAAATGTTTTAACTTTCCTTGAAGTGATTTGAGGACTTTAAGCCCAAGGAAACAGATGCCTCCTAAGCATAATGTTCTACGAATGTGAATGTTAATTGCTATTGTCAGCTGATTATATACCATTTTACTCATTAATATATTGTTTCATTTTATCCCCTATCACCTTCATCATGATCATTGTCATTAAATGATCATTATTGAGGGTTTCCATTTGGAAGTTTTAAAGTATTTTGGCAAAATCATTGCCCCTCTTCTCAAGAGGTTAAAGTCTAAAAACAGATGGCATTAATGTCTACAGTTAATGGCCACTAGGAAATGATACAAAGAACAGAAGAAAAGAATTAACAATTAAATGAAGCTAAAGATTAATATTAAATAACAATATCAGGCTCAGGGTCTTAAGAGCACAGAATTCAAGAGCATGGAGTCAGAATTTGCTTTTTCCTGTTCCCTAGAATTTGAAAGAGGAATTGCGAGATTTCTACTGCCTCTGTTGGTGAAGTTATCAGAGGATACTGAAGCTCTACTGACTGACCCCCTTAAGACATAGTCTCACTTTGTCACACTCCATAGAGTGGCACAGCATCACAGTTCACAGCAATCTCAAACTCTCGGGCTCAAATGATCCTCTTTCCCCAGCCTCTCAAGTATCTGGGACTACAGGTACCTGCCACAGAAAGTGGTTTTTTTTCTTAGAGATAGGGTCTCACTGTGGCTAAGGCTGGTCTCAAACTCCTAAGCTCAGGCAATCCACCCACCTCAGCCTCCCAGAGTGCTAGGATTACAAGTGTGAACCACTGCCTGGTCTGCTTCTACTCTCTCAATCTACAACACTTTCAAAAAGATGTTGACATCATCTGGATTTGGCTCCAGATTAATATTATAATCAAAATTAATTAATGCATATATGAATTGTTTGAAGTTCATGCAAAAAAAAAAAGTATAGAATTGAGAATAAATCTGTTACATTAATTTGTACATTTATTTTCCAGGTAATTTTATAAAGAAATGAAAGATCTTTTTCCTTCTAAGATGGCAGTTATTAAGGAGCCAGTGCACAGAAGTTATGTTGCCACCACACGGAGACTGCCTGACATGAAGCCAACTTGGATGGAAACAGAGGAGGTCACAATAGCAGATGGGGGGTAGGGGGAAGAGAAACTGACTTAGTTGTATCAATTGTATACTCTCAATCCCCAGACTTTTCTACTTCTTCTGAATTGTCTAAAAATCTAGGAGCTGGGTGGTGCCTGTGGCTCAGTGAGTAGGGCGCTGGACCCATATACAGAGCATGGCAGGTTTGAACCCAGCCCCTGCCCAACTGCAACAAAAAAATAGCCAAGTGCTGTGGCAGGTGGTCCCAGCTAGTCCCAGCTACTCTGTAGGCTGAGGCGAGAGAATCGCCTTGCTGTAAGCTGTGTGTGATGCCACAGCACTCTACCAAGGGTGACAAAGTGAGACTCTGTCTCTTAAAATAATAATAATAATAATAAATGAGAATCTAGGAGCTTACCCAACCAGCCAAAGCAGATGCAACTGTTAATCGTATTTCCACTTCCGAACATCTTTGAGAATAGTCTCATCAGCCCCACTTGATCATTTCCCTAGCAGAAGTGTCTGGCTTTCAACTCACAGAACTAAATCCAGCCTTTGGTCTTTATTTAACCTTTTAGTAATTATTATTTCCCCTTAAAGATAGGCTTGTCTTTTAAGTATCTAGATGATTCTTTCCCCCATAGTCTGTTTTATTTTCTGCCTACTCTTTTTCTGCTGACAATTCACTTTCCCAATATACTTTGGATCAACCTGTCTATATTATATGTGAAAGAACCATAGTCCTGGTATATAAATTATGCTAACGTTGCTGTTAAATGAGAAGACAGAGTCACCGTGGACTTGGTCCTTCACTCTACACTGTCATCAATCAGGAAGCCCTTTGCAGCTGATCTAAATCTTTCTTGAGAGTGTCCATGTCTCCTTCCTACATCTACTTCTTCTCTTTTTCATGCTTCTTAAATTCTAAGTTGACCTCTTAAAAACCATCATCTTTCCCTAAACTTTTATTCTTTTCTTTGGGCTTGTAACTTAGTGCCATTCCAAAGCCTCTGACTAGGCCAGCTGCTGCAACACAGTCTCACATCAGATTCTATCCTTAGACTTCAGCCCAGGTGATTAGAACCCTGGTGTGGGATGGGGGAAAGCAGGGGAGAAAGGGGATGAGCAAGCAGCCTCCTCTCTTTTCCTAGGGTGGCACCTGAATTGTTTTATAAATGATCATGCCAACAACATTTGTTAAGAACTGAAGGAGCCACTCTAAGTTTCAAATGGACATGGTAAGATTTCATGCAAAATTCAAATTTTTAAATGACATGTATAGAAACTTTTGTGATCTAGCTTAACTCTTCCAGGCTCATTTCTCTTACTTTATGAAATTAGAATTTAATTTCATGTAAGTAAATTTTGTAATTCCCTGTGCCCATATGTTCTGCTTACTCATCTTCTTCCTGCTTTTAAGATTTACCCAGTTTAAGGGAAACCTCCTTTAGAGAACGTGCCCTTCTTCTCCCCCCTCTCTATTTATTAATAGATTACATACACCTTCATTTTATTCCCATGGGACTCTGGGCATCCATATGGTTCTGTTCTTTCATATTGTTTTAAAATTTTCATTCTGGATTCTTTTTATTAATTTCTGGTTTAGGAATACACAGTTCTTAGCTCCATACATGCAGGAAACATTTGTTGAAAGAATGACTTATCAGTGTATTCATATATTGACTACATAACATTGTATGGGCCATGAAGCTCAGAGTTTATGTCTTAAAAAAATGTAATCTCAGAGAAATTAACTAAAGAAACAGAACCTCGGGTAGCTCATTACATTATTACAAGTACATAAATTACACCTTTTTTTTTCTGGTATAACTATATTTTTCCATGCACATTTCTAATTTTACATACATATTCTGCTAATTGGTTGCATAGTTCAAAGACCCATTAGTATCATTGCTTATTATAATGTTTTATCTAATAGGTTTTCTGTAAGATGTAAGTTTATTGTTTTAAGCTTGCCAAATAATAAATAATCTTTCCAGAACAATAATGCAATTCAATGTTAGTAGTTTCTTCCCCAATAAAGCCCCAACTTCCTCTTTTGTTAGAGCATTTACTTGGGAAAATCATCATTGCAAATTCATTTTATGTCTCTTTGAAATGTATATGAATCTTCTTCTAGGATGGGGTGTCCAACTTGCAGCCCACGTGCCACATACAGCTTATCTGAAGACTGTTTTATTTACCTGTGGTGTCAGATATCAAGGAAAATATCTGTGAAACTTTCATTAGTGTTTGTGTGTGTGCCATGTAACCCTATGTAACTCTTTCAATCTTTGGCAGAAAAGAAAAATGTTTGGACAGCCCAGTTTTAACTCAGGAGTGTTTCTCTCTGAACCCCTGGCCATGTGAACTGGAATCCACAGGAAGGTACCATTCCATTTCCCAGTTTCTGTGGAGGAGTAGGAGTGAAACCACCGTTCCAAATTGATGAGGGGGTGCAAGACACCAAAAATTCTGTGAAGGAACAGACTTAGCTGAAAATTATGATAATAATCAGCCACTGTCCCCTCATGTTCTTAATAATAGTTAGTTGGTATCCCTTGTTCACTTCCAGGCAGAAATTGTAAAAATTGTAAAGCGTCTTAACTATTATTTGTAGATAATATTACCTTTTGGGATCCTAAAGGTGGCTTCTGAGATATCCTCCAAGCCCTGCATTCCAGTGGATTGTCTGACCCACCCTGACCAGTGACTTATACCAAGAAACTGAATCAGCGGGAAACATGACCCCGGGAGCTGAAGCAAAACAGGAAGATGATTCCTGGACCCTGTAATTTTGCCCCAAACTTAGCCAAATACCAAACATAATTACCTAATCCCCTGCCTGCCCGAAAATTCAAAGAATGAATTCACAGACCATCACGAGTAAGTGACAGGACTGATTTTATTACAGATAAGAGAAGACTACAGATCAGCAAAAGAGGGGAGCAGGGCCATTGGGCACTCTGTCTAGTGGCTTATAAGCAACTTCTCTTTCCTGGTGGGCACAGGGTTTGGAGAGGTGAAAGTGTGTCTAAAATATGTCCCAGTCATTGCCAGAGGCAATGTAGGCAGAAGCTAATTTTAAACCTCCATAGTGTAGGACCAGGACCGTGATCTTCCTTAGGGCAGGCCTCCTCCCCAGGGTTTGTGGCTTAGCTGGAACATTGATCAAACTGGTTTATGAGCCTTCTTGAATCCAGAAAATTGGATCTGTGTTCAGGCCCAGGTGAAGGGATTCCCATCAAAAGTTATCTTTAAAAACATGGTATCCCCAATACTTAGCGAGGCAGAGTTGAGGCATTTCTCCTGTTTTCTCACTTTGCACTATGCAGAATAAACTCTTTCTCTGTGGCAAACCCTGCTGACTCTGGGCATTCGCTTCCTCTTGGGTACAGGCAGATGAACCTGGTTGGGTGGCAGCAGGAGCCTGACTTCAGTTGGCACCGATTAGCACACACAGGCTAATCACAGGGAGAAGACATTTGCAAATAAGGCATAGTGCTGAGCAGCTGCCCCACTGATCTCATCCCCAGAACCCCCTCCAGTACGTTTCTGCTACTTCACCACAGCAGGATTGACAAAACCTTTTGCTTCAGCAGCATCAATGCTTGAAGGAGCTCAGGAAATTTCACCCTAACACATGGCTCCTTGGTATAAAGAGTGTTTTGAATTAAGTGACCTTAGTGCTCAGTGGACTTTGGAAGGGAATTCTTTTTTCTCTGCATAAGCCAGATGCAATCCATTAAAAAGAACAACCACCTTTCCTTCCCCTCCCTGTTATCTAAATATTGCAGAACAGAAGATCAAGAATGCAATCTGACCTGCCCCAAATCATTTTAAATATAATATTTATCTCTCGGGTTAATTTATAAGCCAATCTGTTTCTTCCCATCCATTATCCTCTCAAGGATCTGTTCATCTTCCCATTCATTGCTCCCAAGCAGAATTACCTATATTTCTTATTACCCCTTCCCTCTAAAAGGAGGGTATAGAAATTTATGGATACCCCCCCCACCCGGGGTACTGGATAATAACTCTTTGATTTTCCCCATGTGCACAGTAAATAAACCTCTTTCATTTATTAATCTGATTAATTGTAATTTGCTCTTTCAGCAGCCTTTCAGGGAAAGGGGGAAATTTCCTCTTGCCCCTACAATTTCAATTTCTTTTTCTTATGACAATAGATTTGAATAAGATCCTCCTTGGCTGTTTAATTTTACCCCATGCAATATTTATTTGAAAGGTTTACAAGTGAATTGATCACTTACGTACACAGGACCTATGAAGTGATTACTTGGCATGGAGACGTAAAGAAAGTCCTCCTTCAGAAAGAACAAGGAAACATACAAAACTAGATGCCTGAGATAAATAATAGGTGTCATTAAAGAAAGAGATGAGAGGCTCGGCGCCTGTGGCTCAACTGGCTAAGGTGCCAGCCGCATACACCTAAGGTGGTGGGTTCGAAGCCCGGGCCCATCAAGTAACAATGATGGCTGCAACTGAAAAATAGCTGGGCGTTGTGGCAGGTGCCTGTGGTCCCAGCAACTTGGGAGGTGGAGGCAGGAGACTCGCTTGAGCCCAGGAGTTGGAGGTTGCTGTGAGCTGTGATGCCACAGCACTCTACCCAGGGGAACAGCTTGAAGCTCTGTCTCAAAAAAAAAAAAAAAAAAAAGAGATGAGAAAAGGAGAGAGAAAGAGCAGTTGCTTGGATTATCGCTGCTTTCTAACGCTGACCACACATCCTCTGGACATCTTTCTACGGTTGAAATCTTTGACATATCTCTGTATTCCTGGGTTTTGTTGAATTATGTTCAAATGACTTTTTTTTCTATTATTTGTAACTAAAATAATCTCAGCTTAGAACATGATTTATTCACCATGGAAATGTGTCAATTCAGACTGTTGCCCATGTGCTAACATTTTGTGGCTAGCATTGCATGCAAAATCAGGGATGGGAGTTACGGTGAGAATATAAAGAGTGTTTTGTCAAGAATTGTCTTTAATATGCCTGCTTCATTTTGAGGAAATATGCATTTGGTAGAACATCCTGTCATCGCCTCTAATAGTTCCTTGTATAATATGGTGGTGATCTCAATACTGTAGAAAAGGAGACCTATGAAATGAGAAGAGGAGCATAATGTGTGTGAAAGGGGAATAAAAATTTTAACCCCCCCCCAAACTCATTATGCCAAAGGGAGAACTGAGCCTGGGAACTGGGTCACATAAGCACTGCGTCTTTTCCCCAAATTCAACTCCTTGAGGAGTATTTTTAAGATATAGTAGGGCTTGGATAATGACTAAGCAGGCTATTTTCTTGGTGGACAGGTTATACGTGAGAGGGGATAGGAAGCCCATTGCTATCAAGGTGGCCTTGTGATGCAGACAAGTGTCACAGGCACAGTTCTCAGGGAGAGGAAACATGACATGCCTTCTACTCAGGTCTTTAAGGGTGTCCGACTTGCACTTAATCTCTCCCTGATAGAATAAGCAGGGCCCACCACAATGCCTGGTTAATTTTTCTTGTTTTTAGTAGAGACAAGGTCTTGATCTCAGCCAGACTTTCCTCCAACTCCTGAGCTCAGGCAATCTACTTGCCTTGGTGTCCCGGAGTGCTAGGATTACAGGCTTGAGCCGCCATGCCCCATGAATACTTTACATGATCTCCGACAACACAGATACTCAAAAGAAGTGGTCACAAAATCAGCACGTGGCCTGTGGGGCACAGATTGGACACCCCTGTGATAGTCACATAGGCTTGATGTGGGTATTGAATAAAGTGTTGCAGGCAAAATGCTTCATATTGATGTTGGAGCAACAAAAGGGCTCAGGGCAGCACCTGTGGCTCAAAGGAGTAGGGCACCGGCCCCATATGCCAGAGGTGGTGGGTTCAAACCCAACCCTGGCCAAAAACTGCAAAAAGAAAAAACAAAAAAGAAAAAGGCTCAACACACCACAGCTAAACAAGGCTAGAAAAAGACTGTTATATACAAAACTAACTTATATATGACATGGCCATAAACCTTTAGGTTTTTCTTTTTTACCAGAGGGAAATTACTTCCATCTCTATGAAATCTGGGACCCGAATAAATAATAAACTATAAGTTAAGCTAAATACAGTCCCCTAGATCAGTGGTTCTCAGCCTGTGGGGGTCGAATGACCCTTTCACAGGGGTCACCTAAATACATCCTACATATCAGATATTTACATTATGATTTATAACAGTGGCAAAATTACAGTTCTGAAGTGGCAACGAAAATAATTTTATGGCTGGGAGTCACCCCAACACGAGGAACTGTATTAAAGGGTCGTGGCATTAGGAAGGTTGAGAACCACTGCCCTAGGCAATCAACGGGTGATCTTTGCTCCTGTCTGGCATTAAAAGGATGTGCTGCTCCTATTTATGTCTTATTTC
Organism: Galago senegalensis; assembly: GCA_963575145.1. NCBI lineage: Eukaryota > Metazoa > Chordata > Mammalia > Primates > Galagidae > Galago > Galago senegalensis. The sequence continues at coordinate 4,170 of CAUYTI010070968.1, read as the reverse complement.
CAAGCTTCAGATGACTTTTCTAACAAGATAGAGGATCTACTAGAAACTCCCAGAAATGATGTTTAATTGTGGAACTCTAAAAACATTTCAACTAATGTCATGGTCGTTAATCTTCTACCATCATTCACCATTCCTCTGAAATTTTAAACTTTAATTCCCATGATAATTGGGTCAATGTTAATTTTAATCACCTGAGTATATGGAAGATTTAAGTACAGTGCCATGTACATGGTTGAACTCAGCACCTTTACTGTATGCTCCATGAAGGAAGAGATTAGATTGATTTCTAATACACAACATTAGAAATAACTTTTTGCATTAAGGGAATATTCCCTATATAAGTCAAAGAAATGCATAAATTAAGACATAGATTAATTTTATGACTGATGCATTAAGAACTACCCTACATAGAAAATAGATAAAATAATGAAACTAAATAGTAATTATTGAGGGTTGGAAAAATTTCCAGGTTTGGGCAAGAATGTGATGAGCAATAATGAATCTGAAAAATAACCTGTTAAAACCTCATGTACCCAAATACAATGGAATTGTCCTTCAGAGGAACATAACTAATCTTTAATTGTAGAGAAAAACAAAACAGAAAGAAGCTGCATTGAAAGTCTTTCTTGACCCTAAACTTGCAAACGTCACTTATCAAAACAAAGTCTCTGCTATGAGGTTCCTCTTCCTTGGACCTTTTCTCCATTAGATGCCACATAATCTATCATCTACCACTCCTGGATCACAGAAGCAAACAGAAGGCAATTTATTCTTTTCCTCCACTGTCCTCTAAAATCCAAATTATGGACTCTTTCTTCCTTGTGTCTTAAATAAAATTTCTCATTTGGAGGATAGTTTTAAAAATAAAAATCCCTCCACAATAACGGAAACAAAACAGTCCAGCAATTAAAAACACATTCCCCAAACTTAACATTTTGCTCTCCCCCCCCCCCCGCTTTGCTCTACCTCAAGCAGAGAGGACTACTAGGGTGGCATGGGAAAGGCTGGCTGCCCTCTGTTTCTCTCACGGGCATTTCTCTTTCTCTTTCAAATCTCTGTTCCTTCAGCTTTCAAGCAGTGAGAGGAGACGAGGAGGGGGCAGCTTGTGACAAGCACGGCTGCGATTGGACATTATTGTTCTTTGGAGTGCAAGCTCTTCTTTCCCTAATGGGTGTTTTATAAACTCTTTGGAAAAAATAAGAATTCTTCCATCACTGGACATTACCCATCAGCAAAATATTTAACAGCAAAGATGCCTGCCCTGGTGGCTCCTTCCAACCTGCCTCCACAGCTAAACTCAATCCAGATCACACCTCGGGACATGCTGCATTTTGAAAGGACATACTACAAACCTCCGTGTGGGGAATTCTAATCTGATTCCTGGGATACAAACTTTTCTTTGGTCTTAAAAGTGCCTATTTTCCTCTTCTGGTCACCCCTTTCCTACGTGGCTGGTGGAGGAGCTGTCTCTGAATAAGCCTTTCCTATATCTTCTCAGGGGTGAGTTAATCGCTGGTGCCTTCAACTCTTTAGAATCAAGTGACAAATACTAACTTTTTTCCAATGACAGACTAAACACATGGTGCACTAATCCTGAAATACAAGGAAAGATAGTCTCTCCCCATGGTGGGAATTCAAATTCCACATAGGCTGAAAAACACGGGGCCCCACCTGTAATCCCAGCACTCTGGGAGGCCGAGGTGGGTAGATTGCCTGAGCTCAGGAGCTCAAGACAAGCCTGAGCAAGAATTAAGATCCCATCTCTACTAAAAATATAAAAACTACTTGGGCATTGTGGCGGACACTTATAGTCCTAGCTACTCAGGAGGATCACCTGAGCCCAGGAATTTGAGGAGGTTGTGAGCTGTGATGTAACAACACTCTAGCCTGGACAATAGAGTGAGACCCTATCTCAATAATGCAGAGGATGCCAAAAAATGTATACACATTTTTAGAAAGGAAAAAATTGCATTAAAATTGTAATACTTGAGTCATGTTTGACTTGTGCAATTGCACCCCCTGTGTGTGTATACATCTTATTGTCTAAGTGTATTCAGATATCTAAATTATAAATACACTTTATTTCACCAAAATATATTGGATGTGACAGCAACACTGAACATGTGTTTGTGTACAAAGTTGAACTCTGAAACCTGTGGCTAATTAAGTTTATGGGCTCACTAAGAGTCGCTAGGATTCTTATCTAAGAATCTAGAACACTAGACTTTGATATATTCAAAAAATTCAGGTCTTATTAGACTTTTAAATGAAACTTTTGAATTAAGGATTTTAAGACGAGCTGGGGATGGTAGTGAGCACCTGTAGTCTCAGCTACTAGAGAGGCTGAGGCAGGGGAACTCTTGGGCCCAACAGTTTTAGGTTTCTGTGAACTATTATGATGCCAGGGAACTGTACCCAGGGTGATGGAGTGAGACTGAGTCTCAAAAAAATAAAAAAAACAAATAAACCCAAGTAAACAACAACAACAAATCCCTCTTTTAAAGTCTTGTAATAAGATTTTGGTTTTAATGGTATCTGACCAATGTTTGTTAATCCGAATCCTTATCTATAAATTTAGATCATAATCTTGCTAATGGATAATTTTCAATCAATTGAAACATCATCACTCATTTAAATATAATATAAACAAGTCACAGATGACAAATCAATAATGAATGAGGAAGCTATTCTAATCAGGCAGGGGTCCTCAAACTTTTTAAGCAGGGGGCCATTCACTGTCCCTCAGACCTTTGGAGGGCCAAACTATAGGCCCCAGGACGAGTTGGTTGCCAAGCAGGACAGGCAGCACCGGTAAAAACACCTGGAAGGCCAGATAAATGTCCTAGATGGGCTGCATGTGGCCCTTGGGCGGTAGTTTGAGGACGCCTGTTCAGGTCATGTGAAAAATAGAAAATGAACTTACAGACAAATTTTTTTTTTCTCAGTTTTTGGCCAGGGCTGGGTTTGAACGCACCACCTCTAGCATATGGGGTCAGTGCCCTACTCCTTTGAGTCACAGGCGATGCCCTACAAACAGAGTTTTTTAAAAGCTCATCTACAGTACAGTAATCAACTGCATAACTTTAGGTTTTATAGACAAGAATCATTTACATTATTATGATTTTTCTATAATTTACATAGTTTGAAATTAATTCAAAGAAAATAAAACATATAGATGACCTGAATGGGTAAAACCATATAGACAACACACTACTGTTTTCCCCCCACTGTAAACTTTCTCAATTTTTTTCTGAACTTTTGTTTTAAGCCAAGGATTGTATTTGATGTTTTATATTAATGATTTTTTGAATTTTCTGAATTTTTCGGTTAATATTTGCTGAGCCATAAGAAAAATGGTCCAATTAATCTTTTCAGCCATCACAGAAAAATAATAATAAGTTTCTTCATATAAATCTTAATAAATTATGTCATTTTTTCAAAGAATTCTTTGCTAAAACATTATTTTTTAGCAATTCTTTGCTAAACTAACTGTTACTTACAAGTTTAATTAGTACGTAAAGTTGGAATAAAAGTGAAATATTAAGAATGTTAAAAAGGCACAATAGTTGGAGAAATACAAGGATTATTACAGTAGTAATAATATAGTATAATTTAATACTTTTAACTTAGAGTAGGAAACAACTTGTATTTTCAAAATAACATTTTAATATTTTAAATATTGTGATTAATATCACAATCAGCTCATATAGATTACGGGTATATTTTTAAAGTGACAGGAATATATATAAGCAACTATGCAAAAAAAAAATTCTAGGCTACATATCTAGGAGGCTTTACCTGTATCAGAACAAAAATCTGAGCTGAAGTAGCTTCTAGTTTTTCATCCTTTCCTCCAAGAAGTCTGAATACTTAATACCCTCAGAAAATGAAGCTTTACGTGTCCCAATGAAGTATATGGTGTTGTCAAATACTCAGGTCAATTTAAAAAATAACAATAGCAATGTTATAATTATAATGTTCAGATTGACGTTTGTCAACAGTAAAACTTACCTGCGTCGCCTGTCCAGATCAGCGCTGCACCGGTGGCACATCCATATGTGCAATGAGGGCGCCCCCTAGTGGGAAGATGCTGACACCGCTTTTAACTGGCAGTCTTACAAGTGTGTGCAAAGACCAAAACAGGAATTTGAGAAAACTATCAAAATAGAA